>JAQPZY010001456.1:0-312500 GCA_029931535.1 Margaritifera margaritifera | reverse complement strand
CATTGTAAATCAAGAGAGATGTTCTGTATGCCCACATTGTAAATTAATTTGTAGGTCCAAACAGTACATTCAAGAGAGATGTTCTGTATGCCAACATTGTAAATCAAGAGAGATGTTCTGTATGCCCACATTGTAAATCAAGAGAGATGTTCTGTATGCCCACATTGTGAATTAATTTTTTTAAAAATATAGCCTAAATCTAATATCTTTTGCTTACAAGTAAAAACAATTCTTATAATATCATCATAATTTTCCCCATTTGGATTATTTAAGCTTTTTGAGAAGAAAACTTTCTCCAAATCAAAATTATTATAAAACTATGAACCGCTTTAGGAATGCTAAATTAAGTTTCTTTCTGTGATTTTCCTGATAAACTTATGTTGTCTGTGTAATGTTAATGTTGCTCTGCCATCTATTTTTGCAGTGGATCATATGTACAACAGTATAATGGGTTAAAGTATATTATAGAAAGTGCATCAAAACATGTGACATAACACACAAACTTTCCTACAAGGGGTCATCTGGTTGTAAGCATGCCTTGAAGAATATGAGAGAACATTGACATTTTATATGCATGCTTTAGTAAAAACATTTATGTTTGAAAGAAAATGAAAGGTATCGATATCAATGAAGTACATGTATCCATGTATTTCTGAAGAGGTGAAGGTAAATGTAAAAATCGACGACTCCAGGATAGAATGAAGTTTTGGGACCTAACTTTGATGGCAAGTCTAATACCTCTTCTCTCGATCCATTGTATAAAAACTTTTCAGACACTCTTCGTTTATGAAAAGTCCATCTCAGAATAAAATCTCTAGCAGTCCAGTAGCTGTTGAATTATGCAAAAAGCTTAAATAATGCATACAGACTGTCCACAATGCATCTGCATTCTCTGTGGAGCTAAAGCTTATAAGGTTGTTCACCACCACAGCCAGTAGTACCAACAATAATAAAATTGGGGGGAAGAACAACTTGTTGGTCGAATCTGAGGCCTGGTTGAATGCTGTGTAAAGCTTCTAAAACTGCCAACCATGAAACACATGTTACCCATAGCTTAAGATGAGAACACTCCATCTCTTCCTTTCCAGCGTGTTCAGGAGAAAAAGCAGGATGAAGCTGTAATCAAGAAAATGAGTGAAGAGATACAACAGCTAAGAAATGCTCTCAAAGAAGCCAGGAACAGACTGAAACAGGTCGGAATTATTTTACCACAAAATACTGTTAAAAGACATATGGTTAACAATTATTTTTCGTAGGAAAAGAAATTGGTAAATAGTCAAAACTTACCCACTCTTAAAAGATGGAAAAGGTACTTGAATAAGTAATGGTTAGTGTTGTGACTTTGTCAAACTTTTATATCTATCAGTAGTTTTACAAAACCAACAGATGACAGAGCCAGTGCTCCCTCAGTATAACACTTTCCATGGGAGCCATAGAGTATACCACCTTATAGTGAGACTGCCTTATAACGACATACATGATAAGTACTCCCTCATTGTAACACTATGAGAGCCAGAGTATACTGCCATTAAGTGAGACTGTCTTAATGTGAAGTACATGATACACTACTCCCTCATTGTAACACTATGAGAGCCAGAGTATACTGCCATATAGTGAGACTGTCTTGTAGTGAAGTACATGATACACCACTCCCTCATTATAACACTTTCCATGAAAGTCATATAGTATACTGCCATATAGTGAGACTGTCTTGTAGTGAAGTACATGATACACTACTCCCTCATTATAACACTTTCCATGAAAGTCATATAGTATACTGCCATATAGTGAGACTGTCTTATAGTGAAGTACATGATACACTACTCATTATAACACTCCGTATGAAAGTCATTGCGTATACTGCCATATAGTGAGACTGTCTTGTAGTGAAGTACATGATACACTACTCCCTCATTATAACACTCTCCATGGAAGTCCTAGAGTATACTGCCATATAGTGAGACTGCCTTATAATAAAGTACATGATACACTACTCCCTCATTATAACACTCTCCATGGAAGTCCTAGAGTATTCTGCTATATAGTGAGACTACCTTATAATAAAGTACATGATACACTACTCCATCATTATAACACTCTCCATGGAAGTCCTAGAGTATACTGCCATATAGAGAGACTACCTTATAATGAAGTACATGATACAAATGAGATTGATCACCATACTTGCTGTATAACAGGAACTGTGTTATAAGGAAGAGCCTTATAGTGAGGGAGTGCTATATTAACCATTTTACTTTTAGTATTATGCCTACAATGAACCAATTAAAGGAAAATGATTTTTTTGTATTTATAGTTCTCTTTTTGGCAGCATATCACAAATACATATAATGCCATTCATTACAATATGGTTTCAAGGAGAGCTTTTCCTCATTATAACATACTTCATTATAATGCAATTCCAGATATAGTGTGATTCTGCCATGGGCCCCATGACCAAAATTATAAAAATTAGAAATAATTTTTTTAATAGAAGTTTTAATATCCATTAGCTGAAAGATTTATGTGAAAACCATTGTACTTGAACTTGTCTGTCAAATATATGACAGTATGGTTTACAATATGGATCCAAAGAAAACAACATAAAGCTTAGTATAATATCTTTGTTTCCTTTTAAAACATTATTATTGGGCAAAATTAAATACACAAATACCATGAAGTGAAAAAATATATTTTACATAAATTAAAATCATTACTATGCATTTGACTAGTCTTTGGTTTATTCCATGCACACATTCATCCAATATTTGATCGGTTCAGCATAAAATGTGGTTGGCAGAAATGGACCCAAACCACTGTATTATAACACAGTTTCTGTTATAAGGCAAGTAATGGTCATGGATTCTATTTCATTAAGTGGTAGTAAAATTATGTGTATCATGTAATTCAGTATGAGACAGTCATACCATAAGGTGCTAAACTATTTCGCCTCCATGGACAGCATTATAATGAGGGAGTTACATTTGCATTATAATGAGGGAGTGTACATTGACACTATAATGGGGGAGTGTACATTGGGGATAATCAATCATATGAAATCAGGATTGTTGATGAAAGGTAAAAAACAAACAATAATCAACTATATTTTTTATTCATGGCTGCAGACTTTAGATGAAGAAAAGCTAGTTGGGAACTCTATGGTTGCTTTTTGAAAAGCGTTCGATCTTGTAGATCATGAACTTCTAGAGAAACTAAAAATTCTGTTAATATAGTGACACGGCTTACAAATAATTTGCTTCATACTTGAATGACAGATTTCAAAAAGGACCTGAAATGCACATGCATCTGAAAATAAAAGAATAAACTGTGGTGTGCTGCAAGGAATTGTACTCGATTCACTTTTGTTTGTTATTTTTATTAACAATCTTCTGAAGATTTGAAATACAGTATCATCAGCTGATCTTTATGCTGATCATACTACTTTTGACTATTGTAATATAATATAGGGAAATATATCTGATGTTAATATAAAATTTTATATAGACAGGTCTAGAGTTACATAAAGTGACAAGACTCATTCTGTCTAAGCTAATCAGTTATATAGACAGATCTTGAGTTACTTGATAAAGTGATAAGATTCATTCTGGTCTAAGCTATTCAGTTGTACAGACAGGTGTTGAGTTCATAAAGTGAACAGACTCATTCTGATCTAAGGTATTCGGTTATATAGACAGGTCTGAGTTACTTCATAAAGAGATAAGACTCATTCTGGTCTAAGTTATTTGGTTATATAGACATGTCTGAGTTACTTCATAAAGTGATAAGACATATTCTAGTCTGAGCTATTCATTTATATAGATGGGTCTGAGTTCATAAATTGATAATACTCATTTTGGTCAGAGCTATTCATTTATATAGACATGTCTGAGTTACTTCATTAAGTGATAAGAAAAGACTCCTTATTGTTTGAATATTCAGTTATTATAAGAAGTTTGCTTATATGGCACAAACATCAATAGCAGCAACAACAAGAACCATCAAGTAAGGATTTTAATTCTTCAGCATATTTTTTTTTCTAACTTGTGGAAAAATAATCTAATTTGGAAGAAATTTTGATGTTTTTGTTGGAAGAATTTTGAGTTTTAAATGACAACCTTTTTTAAATTTTGCAGGGTCAAACATCAACCAAGATTGTATATGATCCAGACAGGGGTTCAGTGTCAAGTCGTGGATCATTGAATTCAGAGGAGAAGTACCTATTTGATGAGCTGCAGAAAGAGCTGCTGGATCTAAGGAGAGCCATGAGGAATAAAGAGGATGACAACTCAAAGAGGGTAATGCTGCCCTTCTGTTTGAAATTTTTGCTTCTTTGGTTTTAGTACATCTGGCCATAAGGCCAAGGAAAGTTAAGGTATGGCCCTTTGTCCATCGTGCATTGTGTGTTTCTTCTCCAAAACTGCTCAACAGAATTCAACCAAATGTTGCAGGTGTCATCCTGGTGTTAATGATACTGATTCACCATCAAATATGGCCACCATTACTAAATATAGAAAGCAACTTTTAAACAAATTCTTTTCAGGAACCTTTCAACAAACTTTTGTCAAATTTGACAGAAAGCATCTTAGCTTACAAGATTTTAAAAGTTGTACAGATGATGCAAATTCACTATTAGGTATGGCTGTTGTTACTAAAAATAGAAAATCATTTGAGGACTTCTCAAAAACCATTAAATGGAATTGGACCAAATTTAACAGAAAGTATTCTGGCTCGAAGGCTTTAAAAGTTTATATAAATAATGCCAATTCATCATCAAATATGGCTGCTATTGCTAAATATAGAAAAACTTCAAATTGCTTTTTCTCAAGAACCATTTAATAGAATTTGATTAAATTTCATGACATCCTGGCATGATGGCCTTTTGTGTTTGTACAAATGATGCCAGTCCATAATTAAATATAGCAGTTGTTACTTAAAAGAAAGAAAAACATGTAAATGTCACCAAGCATCATATTAATCAGACTTCTTAGTCAACAGCCTTGGTACTTGATTTTTAGGTAGATGTCAACAGGTGAGTGATTGCTGGCTCACTTGGTCCTCTTGTTATAAAATGTTTAAGTTGCATTTTTATGAAAACACATGAACAATGTACATTGATTTTAGCGGCTTTTTCTATGTTAAATTGGAACTAATAGAAAAACACCAGCAATCATGTTAATTTTTTCACATTTTTTTTGTAATATTACTTGTTAGAACAGGGTCAGTACTATTTCAGTTTAGACGGTCTTACCAAGGGAACAATTTAGATTATACTGGATTGCAATTTCACATTGCATGTACAAATAAATTGCAATTTTGCACATTTTTAAAAATTGCTTCATATGGATGTTTAATGTGTGATGTTCCATTTTCATATTCTATCACTAGGTTGCAAAAGAATGAAAATTTACAAAGTGAAAACTTATGCTAATTGAAGTAAACAAAAACAAAGTAATAACCAAGATGTATGTTTTTTTAGCTTATGATTGTCTGGGCTATGAACAGTGATAATAAGAACATATTCAGGGTTTAAAAAAAATATAATTTGAAATCAGATGGTAGCATGTTTGGCTACAAAGAAAAGAACTTAAGGTAGCAGGGTTCCCATGCTACAGAGACATCTATAAAAAAGTCAGGAGAAATAGGTTTGTTCCCGACTGGTAAAAGCCCTTTAACTTTTCAAATATTGATCAGAGTGGGAGAAAAACGGGGAATTTTCAGCCACCACTTGATGACAACAAAAATACCTAATTGCATCATAATTGAACTGATCATGAGTTTTCAGGGGTTGTGGAATTCTTCAGTCAGTTGAGACAGAATTGCTGTATGGATCATTTGGGTGTTTGCCTTAAACATATTTGTATAGTCAATCCAAGTGCTCAGGCAATCAGACTGGGCAAGTAGACTGGTTATCCCTTAGTCTGCTGGACCATATCTGTCTCTATGTTTTTTTGGTAGATTTTATGAAGACCAGTCTAGCATCACACAGTGCCAGCATATTGTCTGCAGTTTGTTATCTCGGTAAATGTTAGAGAAAAATAATAAAACTTATCTTCCCCAGTTCACTTTTTGGAATGTAAAGTTGTTGAAAATATATTGTGATAAATCTTGGCTTATTATTTGGTTGTTTGCACTGGGAACACATTGTTGAGAATATTTTTTCAATAGTAACCATTGTCACTCCAACTTGCCTTTGCTTTGAATTTTACTCTCAGACCTTGCTAAATATGTAGAAATCTGCCGACTGTTGCAGCAATATTTAATGCAGAATCCCATGCCCTGGATGTCCATGACAATGACTGCATTAAATATACAGTCCATAGGTGGATTACATTGAAGGTAGAATTTAGGGTTCCAACCAGGCCTATGCAGGGCTCGGGAAAACCACTCATCCTGACTGCATACAAATTGGTTGTGCTAAGGAAAAACCTTACTATGTACTCGTCCCTGGGCCGAGTTGATGCAGATTCCCACCTTGAGCATATAGGTGTGCATCTTCCAGTCATAACAATCTCTGAAGCTCAACATCTAGTGCATGTCAATTATTGACTACTTTTGCCTATTTTGCCTACTTATCAGTCCAAAACATGTTGCAAAGGAAACCGATTTTGCTTTTTACACGGGCACCTGATGCAAACTTGATACTAGAATGGCTTCAGATCATGAAAAATATTATGTTCAGAGTGGAGACAGCAGATTTAAAACTCTACTACTCTCAAGCTTGCATTGGGTGCTCGTGGTTTTTTTAGTAAGTGCATAATTAATTTAGTGATAAGTGTACTGTGTTGAATAAAGCAATGACAGGGGTGAGTAGCTCTTGCAGCTCACCAAGGACTAGTGTTTGGACAAATTTTCCAAGAAACCTGCGTAAGTGGATTTAAAAAAAAATGTAGTCCTTCTTTTTATAAAAATTTATATAATTTTTAAGGTCATCTTGTCAAAATTTAAAACAACCCTTACCTTTTCTACAAAACTTTCTTCATTCCAACATATGCAGTAAAGCAGAGTAAAGTTAACATTTTTATTCTGGAAATTAAAATGAGTTACATGAAAATTGTTATGAATTTCAGTTGTTATACTTGTTTTTAGCGATACATCCTGTGGTTTAGTACAGGGTCATATGTCTAATTCAGATGTTATTGGAGAGTCTCAAAATAGAAATTGCTTTTGATTTGAAAAATGCAAGATTTCTAAAAATGTTTTTTAATTCTGTTTAATAAGGGTCATAAGTGAATCTTGAAAAAATCAATTTCATCCAGGAAAAAAAAAATAGAAAAAACCTGGAAAATTTTGTTTCAAAAAGTGTGGGAACCCAAAGGTTGCCCTGTTTTGATTTGGTAATCTTTAGATGGCACTTTAATGCAAAAATGTTATCATTATGACTTTCCCTATTGCTTGTTATGATTTATTAAAAATGTAGAACAAATCATGACATCGCATAGTATTATCAGGATTCAATATATGGTAACCCAGATACAGCATTCTGGTAACCTTGGGGGTCAGGAATGGTAACCCAGCCCCAACATTCTGGTAACCTCAGGGATCAGGAATGATAACCCAGACCCAGCATTCTGGTAACCTCTGGCCTCAGGAATGCTTAACCCAGACCAAGCATTCTGGTAACCTCTGGGCTCAGGAAACATGAGTTTTCAGGACCTTATATTTGTAAGTCTATTGAGCATTCTTAAGTCCCAAAAATCAGAATAATTCCAAGAAACATTTGAATAATCAACATTTTCATGGAAAGTGACTTGTACTATATATCATGGTTTGTGTGTGATGATTTCAGCTGGTGGATGTGGAGGCAGAGGCAGCCATGCTGGAACAGGCTCTGCATGACCAGGAGAAAGACTATGAGAGAGAGCTGGCAAAGATCAGGGAAGAAGCAGAGCTTTCAAGAGTGAGTACTTGACACTACTAAATTATACATCACTGAATTTAAGACAGCAATGGCTTTTAATAATTTCATGTTAAGATGTCAGTTTTGTAATGTGGCTGCAGTAGAAGTTTAGTATTATAACTTCTATTTCTTTTTCTCCATACGTTGTTAATTATCAACAATCTTAGATAATACTTAGCGAGTACATACACATGGACTCCTACCCCCCTCTCCCCTCCACACTCTTGTGGGTTTGGTGATGTTAAATAGGCCCAATATGCCCCCCCCCCCTGCCTGCATGCTTTAAAGGTAACTAATGGAGGCAGGACATGTGATGTCTCAGTGATTAGCATACTGGAATCACAACCAAAAGGGTGTGGGTTCAAATTTTACCATAGGATCAGCCTGGGTTGGTTACTATGGTGTGTCTTTGGGCAAGGCACTTTATTTCATTTGTCTTGCACTAAATGACCTGCTAGTGTTGCTGTGCAGTAAAACACCAAACCAAACCTCATACACTTACAGTCTTACATTATAAGACTAAAAACCAAACCTCATACACTTACAATCTTACATTATAAGACTAAAAACCAAACCTCATACACTTACAGTCTTACATTATAAGACTAAAAACCAAACCTCATACACTTACAGTCTTACATTATAAGACTAAAAACCAAACCTCATACACTTACAGTCTTACATTATAAGACTAAAAACCAAACCTCATACACTTACAATCTTACATTATAAGACAAAAATTATGTGTTAGCTGTACTCAGTTATTGGAACTGTACATGGGGTTTGAGTACTGATCTTTTTTATGCCCCCACTGCAATAGCAGAAGGGGGCATATTGCTTTGCTACTGTCAATCTATATCTCAGGACATTTGTATGTCTGTCCGTCCAAAATCCATTTTAGCATGATAACACAAAAACTATTGGACTTAGAGCCATGAAATATTACACACTTTTATCCTAGCTACAAGTAGTTGTTCAAATTTGGTTTCAGACCATTACCAGGACTCCAATTTTAAAATTTCTGTACATATTTGAAACTTTTTGGACTTCAAAAACTTTGTTAGTACATTTAGGGGGGAAAAAAAGCTTGAGTTAGACAACTGAAATTTTGGTAGGCACATTTGTATTTACATGTAGATGGCATGATTAGATTTTCAAGTCATTATAGGAATTTTTCAAGTTTTACACATTGTTATCATAATAAAGCAAAGATAACTTGAGGTGGGTAAATGAAATTTGACATGCGCATATATATATATATATATATATATATATATATATATATATATATATATATATATATATATATATATATATATATATATATATATATATATATAGATGACCTGATTAGGTTTTCATTGTTATCATAATAAAGCAAAGATAACTTGAGGTAGGTAAATTAAATTTGAAAAGGCATATATAGATGACCTGATTAGATTTTCAGGCCATTGCAGCAATTTTAAAAACACAATTACATATTTTTTGAGCAAGGTATTATGAGTGTGACTGGTTTTAGATCTCTTCCCTGTACACATTTTCATTTCTATAGGGGGTGAACTAATAAAAGTATAACATTGTAGCAGTTTTACCCACGATGCCTTGTATAGAATTAGCCATGGTGACTTGCAAAAAAGGCCAATTTGTTCAGAAATTTCCACATCCACATCTTCTGCCATAATTTATACTTCCAACTGAAATTGACATTCATTTACCTGCTCAAAATAACTGAGCTCTCATGTTGTCAAGGTTTATAGTTCTCATTTTTAATTTGGTCAGGTATGGTGTGGTATATCTATCAGATTGTGCTAAAATGGACTTTAGGTGGTTTCTACTCTTGAAAAAAATATTAAGGAAGTGTACTGTGAATTAACTATTGTTTGTGGTAGAAAACCACAAATTTAAAGACTCAGCAGTGATTCTACTATGGAAACAATATGACAAATTCCCCAATCCATGCATTTATTTTATAATATGTACAGAGGAATATGTCATTTTTCTGTGAAATGATGAAAATTGGTATCCTTGCAAAAATGTACGAATCTGCAGTAATAAACTATTCTGGAGTATTTACATACAAGTTTGTTTATTCTTCAAATAACTAATATTGGAGGGGGTATTCATAGGTGACCATTGAGACAAGAAATGAAATGAAATGAAAGAGAATTATATAACTTTTAAGTTAACATGTATGTCCACTTGAGACCACAAATCTCATATACTCTTTCATGTCTCCCATTTATCAAGATGTATGCTGGGAATGGGGGAGGGAGGAATGGAGGGGCTATGAAAATCTGCAAGCTGTCACTTCTCAACATCTTGAAAAGTCAGCTTCCATTGTCTTTCATTAAAAAAATAACAAATATTTCTTACAATGTATTTCATAATCTTTCATTTTCTACAAAAAAAGTTTTATTTATTTTCTAAAAATGTTTTTCTTCAAAGCTTTTTCTTTTGCAGGAGAAGCAGGAGGCAAGGATGCAGGTGATAGCAGCAGATCTGGATCAAGCCCAACAAGTGGCAGACTTCCTACAGCGTATGTTGGATGAGAGAGACCAACAACTGCATGGAGAACATCAGCAGGCCACCATGTCCAACCATGTGATTGGTAGGTACATAACAGAGGTGTAATAATGATGATTGCTGTTGTTGTGGTGGTGGACTTCCAAAAACATTTTGGAAGAGACCAAAAACAACATGGGGAAACTTCAGCAGGCATTCATAATGTTGTTTGTTATCTATGCACTTAAATAAAGAGCGGGAAAATTTTGATAGTGCCCTTGCATAAGTCCATCAGTCCACCCATGAGTGAAAAAGCTTGTCCTTGCTACATCACCCAGAGGATGTCACTGAAACTGAGTAGACTATATTTGTCGTTGGAGTAGGTTGCGGTAAAGATTTACTTTTCTCTTTAGCATTTTTTTGTACATTTGTATAAAATTGTCTACTATAAGCTAAATAAGTGGCCAATGTAGGCAAGAGTTTAGTCTTTTCTAATAAATTGAATCCACTTTTTTAAAAAAATAAACAGGTGAAACTTGCCATCATTTCTAGTCTCCTGGGAAAGATTTTATGTTATTTTCTGAATTGTTTTGTTATAGAAGAAGAAATGTCATTATGGACATTTATAACATGTCTAATATGGACATTTATAAGATGCCTAATATAGACATTTATAAGATGCCTAATATGGACATTTATAAGATGCCTAATATAGACATTTATAAGATGCCTAATATGGACATTTGTAACATGCCCAATATGGAGATTTATAACATGCCTAATATGGACATTTATAAGATGCCTAATATAGACATTTATAAGATGCCTAATATGGACATTTGTAACATGCCCAATATGGATATTTATAACATGCCTAATATGGACATTTGTAACATCCCCAATATGGACATTTATAACATGCCTAATATAGACATTTATAACATGCCTAATATGGACATTTATAACATGCCTAATAGATTCATTTATAACATGTCTAAAATGGACATTTATAAATGCCTAATAGAGATATTTATAACATGTCTAATATGAACATTTATAACATGCCTAATATAGACATTATAACATGTCTAATACAGACATTTATAACATGCCTAATATGGATATTTATAACATTTCTAATACAGACATTTATAACATGCCTAATATGGACATTTGTGACATGCCTAATATGGACATTTGTAACATGCCTAATATAGACATTTATAACATGCCTAATACAGACATTTGTAACATGCCTAATATAGACATTTATAACATGCCTAATACAGATATTTGTGACATGCGTAATATGGACATTTATAACATCCCTAATATGGACATTTATAACATGCCTAATATAGACATTTATGACAAGCCTAATATGGACATTTGTAACATGCCTAATATGGACTATTGTAACATGCCTAATATGGACATTTGTAACATGCCTAACATAGGCATTGTAACATGCCTAATAGAGGCATTTGTAACATGCCTAATATAGACATTTGTAACATGCCTAATACAGGCATTTGTAATATACCTAATATGGACATTTATAGCATGCCTAATCTAGACATTTATAAGATGCCTGATATGGACATTTGTAACATGCCTAATGCGGACATTTATAACATGGCTAATATGGACTTTTGTAACATGCCTAATATAGACATTTGTAACGTGCACAATATGGACATTGTAACAGGCCTAATACAGACATTTGTAACACGCCCAATACTGACATTTGTAACATGCCTAATATGGACATTTATAAAATGCCTAATATGAACATTTATAACATGTCTAATACAGACATGTATAACATGCCCAATATAGACATTTATTACATGCCTGATATAGACATTTATAACATGCCTAATAGAGGCATTTGTAACATGCCTAATATAGATGTTTACAACATGCCTACTATGGACATTTGTAACATGCCCAATATAGACATTTATAACATGTCTAATATGGACATTTGTAACATGCCTAATATAGACATTTGTAACATGCGTGATATGGACATTTGTAACATGCCTATTATAGACATTTATAACATGCCTAATACAGACATTTATAACTTACCTAATATGTACATTTATATCATGCCTAATATGTACATTTATAACATGCCTAATATGGACATTTATAACATGCCTAATATGGACATTTATAACATGCCTAATGTAGACATTTGTAACATGCCTAATATGTACATTTATAACATGCCTAATATGTACATTTATATCATGCCTAATATGTACATTTATAACATGCCCAATATGGACATTTATAACATGCCTAATATAACATTTATAACATGCCTAATATGTACATTTATAACATGCCCAATATGGACATTTATAACATGCCTAATATGGACATTTATAACATGCCTAATATAGACATTTGTAACATGCCTAATATAGACATTTATAACATGCCTAATATAGACATTTATAGCATACATACTATGGACATTTATAACATGGATAATATGCTAATACACTGCAAATCACATGTTAGCATCAATAAAGTTAATTTTAGTATACAAGTGATGATAAAATAATAAAGTTTTGGTGGTAGATTTAACTTACCTAATCAACCGTGACATGTTCTGGTACACTATATCAACAGAGATGAGTGGTCTTTTTATTAATTGGAGCCATGGTAGCTCAGTTGGTAGAACGTTGGACTCGTAATCCAAGGGTTGTGGGTTCAATATCTGCCCAGGTTAGTCTGGTTTGGCTGCTTCAGTGTATCCTTGATAGATAGAGAGAAGTTCATTCAGTAATCAGTCACTCCAGAAACAAATAACTTGGGACTTCTTGGAACAGAACAACATGGGCAGTAGACCTTTTAATAGAAACTATACTTTTTCAAATTATATATATATATTTTTTTTAATAGCTTCCCATGATGAGGAGCTAGCCCGGCTTTATGAGATCCTTGAGACCCAGAAGGATGAGATTGAGAATCTGAATGCCATTCTAGACCAACTGGCCCAACAAGGTGCCGAGGGAGGTCAGTTACACACTTACCACTTAGGGTGATAGCAGGCTTGACATTTACGATGGTAAGGGTGGTTTTACTGGCCTGACACATCAGCAGAGCTGGTAAACTGGATATTTGTGACTGTAAAACCATCATTAATGTCCTAAAATCTTTTTGTCTCCTTTCTAGCACATTTTAAAAAAGAATTAGTCCATACAAAATTGCACAAAAATGTCATTCTTTATGCTGCTATGTTACAGTGAATATAATGTCAACATTTTTGATTGTTTATTGTACATTTTATTCTATAAGTTTGGATGGTTGACCAATTAGATTAGTACACTTCATTCATATAATTTATGTATTAGATTAGTACATTTCATTCATATAATTTATGTATTAGATACAGCACATTTCATTCATATAATTTATGTGTTAGATACAGCTTTATCTTTAGTGTGTATATGGACAACTGGTAGACCCAGTTTGTCTGATATGTATCAGTGTAACCCTTGCTCTGATTGGATGCATGGATTCATTTGTGATGTCATAAAATTTACCCATACATTGTACACTGAGCTTAAAATAGATAGGGAAAACCCAGCAATAAACAGCAGGATAGCAACATCGGTTGATGTTAAATTAATTTTAAATTAAATAGATTAAATCAATATATTCAGAGTTTAATAAAATGATTTAAAAAATCCTTTCACTGTAATAAACAAAAATGTGTACAGCAATATTTTTTTAAATAAGAAAGTTATTCCTCTTTCATAAGAAGAGTAGCCAAGAAAAGTAAATCTTGCTGGAATAAATTGATAAAGAATTCTTTGTAAAAAGTCAGGATAGCAGAAGAGACAAAATAGTCTCATTCTGTCTGCAAAAACGAGATATATATAGTCGTATAGTCTACTTTTTTATCTTACTTATCTACAATCGGTGCACCAACTTATTGTGTGGAATACAATCTTAATAAATGAAACCAGACATGTTTGCACCCTACACCATGTTCATGCAGGCAACCAGACATGTTTGCACCTTGCACCATGTCCATGCAGGCAACAAGACATGTTTGCACCTTGCACCATGTCCATGCATCAATACAATTTAAGAAAATTCATATTTAAGAGTAATCACAATATATTACTTTAAAGTTTTTCAATTACTTTTACAACAGTATCCTGTATATAATGATGCATTGAACTAAATTAAACCTTACTGAGTTCGGCTCACCTGGAAATGACTATAAAATTAAGATTTCTACTCACTGTGCTTAACACATAGATACAGCTCCTCATTTCAGCTCAAGATTACTTGTAATTTTCAGAATTTTAAAGAAGCATGCAATTTTTCCTATGTGTAGTCAAAGCTCCTTTAATGATTACCTCCCTTCATCATCTGCTTCTCCTATTCATCCAACTTTTGGTTTTCCATCTTGCCAGTTTCTAATAAAATCACTCCTCAGCCTGCACTTTTCTCAATGTACCTGATAAGAGAAATCTCTGATCTTCAGCATGTGTAAATATAATGAATTTTTAAATACTCATTTAACTATTATTTTATGGACATTTGTTGACAGGGTACTTTTTGCACTATGCCTCTTACTGGGGACTATGTACAGATAATTATTCAGTTTTCAAACACTGAAATAATCCAACATCTTACCAGTGAACATCCTTAGTAGGTTAATTTTAAAAAGACCAAACTTGTACCCTCATGTGTGCGGGTCATAGGAGAAATTATAATTAATTTGATAATATATTTTCACATCAGCGGTAGGAGCGGCTTTCGATGAAGAGCTATGGCGGTTGAGACAGGAAGTAAATCGACTGAAAGAGACTCTTGCTATGCAATCTGCATATGTGCAGACCATGCCCCCTCCCCAAATGTCTGCAGGCACACAGGCCCAGACACAGATGTATGCGGTAAGTAATCATCTTTAATTGCTTTTTCTACCTAATTTGTCTAGTTTTAATTACCGTATATCATCACATATAAGTTGGGTCCAACTGCAATGCAAACAGCATAGACCCAGATCTGACATCCTATAAAGTGCCAGCAGATCTGGATCTAGGCACTTTGTTAGAATTAATTAGTAGAACAAACATCATAAACCCTGATCTGTCAGTGCATTATGCGATGGTAGATCAGGATCTGTGTTGTTTGCAGTTGGACCAAACTTATATGCAAGTATGTATGTTAATTTACTTCCAGATTTGCTTGCTTATAACACACTTAACTGCAAGCAGTCATCACACATGATACTGGTAGATTAGGAAATACTTATCAATGAGTCATGGTGACTCAGTGGTTAGCATGCCAGACATGACCAAAAAAGTGCAGGTTCAAGTCAAGCCTAGCATAGGCTGGGTTGGTTGCAGTGGTGTGTCTTTGAGCAGGGCACTTTATTCCAATTGCCTTGTCAGAATATAATCTTGTATATGTTGATGTGCTGTTAATCATTAAACAAACAAGCAATGCATTGTTGTATTTATCATTTCAAACAAACGCAAACTTAGATAACACGTTAGCAGAGCTGAGTCTAAAGAATTTGCCGATGGGTGCATGTTGTACATGGCCATAAAACAATATTTAATTATTAACTATTTATTTATTCATTCCTTCCAGGATCATGGACAAGCAGCAGGACCTGCTCCTAGACCTTTCACCCAGTACTCTGAAGGACCCATGTCATATTTCCCCCCAGTGATCGGCAGGGCAACAGCAGTAAGTAACCATGATTAATAGATAAGTTTGAATACTTGGAGGAAGAAAATGAGTCTAAACTACCAGTATGTTGGTCCTAGATGATGAAAGATGATTCTCAAATGGCCTCTCTCCCACCTTGAAATTTGTACAAAACTAAGCCCCAGAATTCAGTTCAAGATGCTAATGACCTAATGTTTTCATTGTCAGTTGTTTCCATTATGAGTATTGAAAATTGTATTTATAGATTGTCTAATTAAATTACATGATCACCAGCAGCCAGTTAGGACTTCTGAAACTAAACATTTGAACAGAGGATTTTGATTAGTAAATTCAATCTTCGAATGCAGATTAATTCTTACTTTTGCTTCACTTAAATCTGGTGATCCTAGTGTCCAGAAAGTTTATAAAATACAAATATTGTCCTCAGTTTTATTGCATGCATCATATTAGAATGTTCATAGCCACCAAAAATCTCTTAATTTGTGGTATGATATATTCAGGCAACCAGCTATGCTCCTTCAGGATTTGAACCCCAGGGAGGAGCAGATCAGCGGGAAGTCAAAACCCCCCCTGGTGGACGGCCCTCTGATGGTAGGAGCACCATGACTCGGCCCAGTCAATCCCCTCTCAGGAGAATGGCAGAAAGAGGTAAGAGAAAAACCCAATATGCTTTCATTTCATCAATTGAAATTTGTTACAGAAGATTTACAAGCAAAAATTTACATCATAAATGCTATTCATATGATCATATCTTTAGATGGTAAATCAATGATTCATAATGAGATTTTTAAGTCATCCAGATTGTTACAATGGACCATTTTTGGTTTGTATTTGTTAGCAGATAGTTAAACTTAAGTGTAACTTTGCCACCACATGCAATGGTGTCAGAAACAGGGTTTTTAAAAAAATGTTTTTAAAGTTTTTAAAAGTCATTCACAAGAAGGGTGCAGCAAACATGATTTTGTAGTAGTCCACAAAACGCTTGTTATGACTGAGTGTTAATAGTAACAAAAGTATATTGACTCTTTTCATGTTTTCCCATGAGTATTGTCCCTTTGCATGTTTTCCCATGAGTATTGTCCCTTTGCATGTTTTCCCATGAGTATTGTCCCTCCCTTTGCATGTTTTCCCATGAGTATTATCCCTTTGCATGTTTTCCCATGAGTATTCATTGTAACAAAGTATATTGTCTCTTTGCATGTTTTCCCATGAGTATTCATTGTAACAAAGTATATTGTCCCTTTGCATGTTTTCCCATGAGTATTCATTGTAACAAAGTATATAGTCCCTTTGCATGTTTTCCAATGAGTATTCATTGTAACAAAGTATATTGTCCCTTTGCATGTTTTCCCATGAGTATTCATTGTAACAAAGTATATAGTCCCTTTGCATGTTTTCCCATGAGTATTCATTGTAACAAAGTATATTGTCCCTTTGCATGTTTTCCCATGAGTATTCATTGTAACAAAGTATATTGTCCCTTTGCATGTTTTCCCTTGAGTATTCATTGTAGTAAAGTATATTGTCTCTTTGCATGTTTTCCCATGAGTATTCATTGTAACAAAGTATATTGTCTCTTTGCATGTTTTCCCATGAATATTCATTGTAACAAAGTATATTGTCTCTTTGCATGTTTTCCCATGAGTATTCACCACATCAGAAAGTTGATAAATTATGAGCTTTGTGATACCTAGATACATTCTCCAATACCCAGGGCTCACGAACTTGACTTTTCTGCATTCATCAGTCCTAGGTACATGGACTAGCAAATCCTTGTGTTACATACATATTTGTAAGATTGCCATCAGACCTTTCATTGCAGACCCAGTATTATTTTTTTCAGTGGGATAAATTGCAGTTTCCTCTAAATACATAAAGATGACATTACTTGGCCAAAATAATCTCAACAAGTTTTGATTGGCTGAAAGTTTCTCTGGCCTGACTTTAGTGCCATCAAGTGGTCATTTGGGAATATACATTTTCTGAACAGTTCATTGTGGATCCAGTCAAGTCACTCAGACTGCTACACAAGCCTGACAGTTAACCTTAGAATACACCAAGGATTTTTTTAGGGGTATCCAGGGGCTGAAAATAGTAGTGCTGAAAAAACAACTATTAGTTTTTGCTATTTGACTATTCAATTACAAAAAGTCAACTAGCTGGGAAATAATTAGTATAGAAATATAAACACTGGTGTGCAGATGAGATAGAACTATGCAAAACAATGACAAATGTCTCCATGGTTTGGACTTATGAAACTTTCTGTTTATTTCTTCAACTACATGCCAATTGACCCTATGAAGGACATTTACGAAAATAGGGTTCACTTGATTACATGATTATTTGATTTGATTTGGGAGATATATTAAGACAGATTGTTAAAGTTTGTATTTAAAAGTTTGTGTTTAAAGTTTTGGTTATATATCTATGCAGGTACTGTGCATTTCAGTTTCATTTTTGTGTTTATTTCTAATCATTTTTCTGCTTATTTAAGTTTCTAATAAAATTTTGACTTAATTTTATTGCAATTTCTAATGAAAAGTATGATATTAAAGATTATATTTTATGTTTGTTCTTTGCGGTGATGGTTTTTAATCCTCTTGTCACCTTATGGTCAACTTTTGGGTTGGTATCAGAGGTCATAAATCCTATTTGTATGATCCACAATAGATGTGAAAGGGACATTTTGTGATAACCTCATCTGCCTACCTGTCTGTCTGTCTGTCTGTCCATCTGCCCTTCTCTTCATCATTCCTTGGTTTAGTCTTGCATTGCTTTGGGTGAATATTTCAGGCACTCATTTTTACAGGGTCTATTATACAATGTGTGATTGCAGGATTCATGATAATTTCTACAGAAATGTGTGTACAAAATAAACTGATTGCACAAACATCAAATATTTTCAAGCCCTACCTTCATGAAATCCCACCCTTTTCTAAATTTGGAGGTGTGAATTTCCCCTAAATTTTCAGTTTTCAAAGAGACCTTGCTTATAGGGTCTTGTAGTTTAGTGTGTAGTTGCAACTTGGAAAGAACTAAACTCTCGTACTAAAAGTGGCTCACCATTGCCTACATTCATATTGCGGTGTCTATAGAGATTTTTTTTCCTTTTTTCTCGCAATAGGCAATACCTTGTTCCTTTTCTCTGTTGGGCAAAGACCATACTGGATACACTGTAGGGCCTACATGTATTTGTTAACTGTTTAACGTGATCAGCTGAAAGGTTATCATTACCAAGGATGCACTGGGAGATCAGGGTCTATCTTGTTTGCATTTGAATTTGACTTATAAGTGAATATATATGGTAGTATGTGTCTGATATTAAAAAGGACAGTGAATAGAAATATCTGTTCTTCCATCTAATCTTATGTAAATTAGGATTACTTCAACTCACCAAGCTTTCAGTACTCTCAGTACTTTGATTCCTAACCAGCTTTATATAATGTTATAATAACATTCAAAATGTAACTAATTAAATGAATTATTGTTTGACTTCTGTAATTAATTTGTTACAAGGCCATAAACACGGCATATATGACTTTATCTGATTCCTGTTTAATATAAAACTTTAGTTCCTGTATAAAGTGTGCTTTGCAACCATGCGCTATGAGCTATTTTCTGATTCCTGTTTAATATAAAACTGTGTATTCCCTGTATAAAGTGTGCTTTGCAACCATGCGCTATGAGCTATTTTCTAATTCCTGTTTAATATAAAACTGTGTATTCCCTGTATAAAGTGTGCTTTGCAACCATGTGCTATGAGCAATTTTCAGTGTAATACACTTAGTTGATTAATAAATATTTGTATGAAACTGGTCAACAGTGGAAAACTTATGTCAGATTTATTGGACTAGACAAAGACTATAATTGTGATACTTCAATTTCCATGCTGTTTTTCAGGAGCTGACGCTGATGGAGCTGACAGAATGAGTGACAGGAGTCGGAGAAGTGGTCGCAGTCGCCGTAGGTCCATAGGTGGGGACAGAGACCGTGAGAGAGAGACAAGAAGAAAAACAGCATTTGAGCCTGTTCAGAGACGTGAAACATATATACCTAATTTGGCAGGTCCACGAATTCAGGCCTTCTCCACACCTGGCCAGGGGGCAGCATTAGGACTCAGTGGAGTGATGCATGGAACAACCATCGATCCTGTTACAGGGGCCCCAAGAGGTATGCAGACTGCTGGTGTGGGTATGATCAACAGGGAAGGGCAAACTTTTCCTTTCACTACAGGTCCACCAGGCACATTGCCTTCTGGGTATCAGGTTGCCATGGAAACAGGGATTGGTGCCACACAAACTCCTGGCTATGCATCTGTGCAGACTCCAGGTTTTGTTAGTGTCCTGACACCAAACTTTGCTGCAGGTCAGAGTGGTTTTGGTGGTATTGGTGGTGGTGTTGGTGTTGGTGCAGGTATTGTTGCTGGTGGCACTGGTTTACCTTTTAGTCAGCAGACATACCCTGTGGGAGCAGGTCCAGCACAACCCTCAGTTCCCATGGGAACAGGTCACTTGCAACAGCCATCATTTGCCAGGGGAACAGGTTATGTTTCACAACAAGCACATCAAACAACAGTCCCTCCTTTGGTTAAAGGTCACCCAGCACAGCCCTCAGTTGCTATAGGAACAGGTCAGCCTACAGTTGCTATGGGAATGGGAACTCCTGGGTATAGAGCAACTCAAACTGGAGGCTTTGCAGCTCCAGGCTTTAGACTGCCATATGACACAGGAAAGGTCTTTCTTCCAGCATTCTCCACCCTGCCAAGTAGGCCCCCAGCCAGGATCTACTATTCAAATTCAAGAGGAGGAGGAGGGGGAGGTGGGGGAGGGGGACATGGTGGCCCATCCCATCCTGTCCAACCACAGAACTCAGGTTCTCCAGATCGCAGCATGAAGTTTTTGCCGATGAGTCCACTTGCATCTGGTACACCAGTGGGAGGACGTCGTGCACCCAGAGTCATCGCAGCAAATGTTGTTATACCTAGTCCAATCAGTAGGTATAGCTTTAATTGTCATCCTTCTACTTAGTCAAGGCTTCATGTTAACATTTATTTGTTCAATATAAGTGAAACTGTCATTTGGACAAGATGGTTTTTGTCGATCCTGCCTAGGCAGATGGCTTGACATAGCGATCACTTTGGTGTCAATGTTTGATTCCATCCTTTTGTTCGTACATCCTTCCACATTGTAGATCAACCTGTGTTAAAGTTGTTAGCTCACATGGCTGTTATGCCAAGTGTCTTTATAGTATGTCCCTGCCTCCATCGTGTGCCTTCTGTCTGACTGTCAACAATTGATTTTTACCACTCTGAAGTCCATATTTCAGATCCAGTTTTGATCAAACTTGGAATATGGGCTTATATCATCAAAATCTTGGAGGAGTTCAGTAATGAGCAAGATTCATGCATATTAATGAAGTGATCTTGCATCAGATTGGCTGAGCTTGTTCCCACTCTGAAGTCCACATTTCCAATCCAGTTTTGATCAACATTGGAATATATGTTTATATCATCAAGATCTTGGACAAGTTTGATAAGGAGTGAGATCCACTCATACTAATGAGGTGATCTTGCATACAATTGGCTGAGTTTGTTACCACTCTGGGAGGCATTATTTCTGATCTGATTTTGCCAAAACTTGGAAAATATACTTATATCATTAAAATCTTGGAAAATATACTTATATATCTTCAAAATTTTTGAAAATATACTTAAATATCATCAAAATCTTGGAAAATATACTTATATATCATCAAAATCTTGGAAAATATACTTATATATCATCAAAATCTTGGAAAATATACTTATATATCATCAAAATCTTGGAAAATATATTTATATATCATCAAAATCTTGGAAAATATACTTATATATCATCAAAATCTTGGAAAATATACTTATATATCATCAAAATCTTGGAAAATATACTTATATATCATCAAAATCTTGGAAAATATATTTATATATCATCAAAATCTTGGAAAATATACTTATATATCATCAAAATCTTGGAAAATATACTTATATATCATCAAAATCTTGGAAAATATACTTATATATCATCAAAATCTTGGAAAATATACTTATATATCATCAAAATCTTGGAAAATATACTTATATATCATCAAAATCTTGGAAAATATACTTATATATCATCAAAATCTTGGAAAATATACTTATATATCATCAAATTCTTGTAGAGGTTTGATAAAGAGCAAGGTCTTGCATTGGCTGAGCTTGTAACCATACTGGAAGCCATATTTTGTATCCAAGTTTGCTTCTGCTTGAAATATGGGATTATATCATTAAGATCTAGGATGGGTTCGACAGTAAGCGAGATCAACATATATTAAGGAGTTAATCTTGCATCTGATTGACTGACTTTGTTACCACTCTAGAGCCCATATTTCTGATCCAGTTTTTATCAGTCTTGGAATAAATGCTTAATATCATGAAGATACCAGATGAGTTTGATAATGAGCGAGATGCATACATATTAATAAGGTGATCTTGCATATGATTGGCTGAGTTTGTTATATGTCTAATCTGCGTTTGATCATACTTGTAATATGGGCATATACAGTAAAACCTGTCTTGAGCAACCTCTGCTATGAGCAACCACCTGTCATTAATGATCACAGTTGTCATGCATGAATTGATTTTATTATATAAATGCACTGTTGTGAGTGACCACCTGCAGAATGTGACCAGTGACCACGATTGTTAGGCAAAATAAGTGATTCGACAATGCTATAAAACAACAGCATTGCAAAAACAGAGATAAAAACCAATGACCTTTATTTCATCTTTTGTAAACACAACCGCTTAAGAAGGTTTGTTCTAAAATAAAGTAAAAAAACTGAGTCTGGCTACAGGATGTCTAAAGACTGGCTACTAGTTTCCTAAAGTCTTCAAGTCATGCATGTAGCATCATATGCTACAGACTGTAAACCAGTCTAAAGAACATGTCACTAACTATCACTGTAGTAGTGGTGAAGTCATGCAAATCCCCATTACAATTAACCATTCCTTTTTCAAAGAGCTGTCAAGAACTTACATAGTTGATTGAAAGGTTTATATTGTTTCTTTATCTTTTGTGAAAAACCACACTACACCAATAGTGTCATACTGAGAAATATTGTTATAGGACTTCACTGTAGTGGTCAAGTACATTGTTTGTCTTTGGAGTCAATCTGTAATGCCTGGGGTGAATGAGGTCTTTGTCTTTGTCTTTAATATGTGATTATTGTTTTCTGGATTCTATTGTCACTGTAAAAGGTTCGTGTTGTTTGTTGCTTTTTTTGATGTTACAGTTATTAAAAGCCACACACCAAACCGTCATCTGTTCACCATAGTGCAGCCAGTTACATCCTTTGAAGGCTTTGTTTATTGAGTTAATCTCTTTATGTCATCGGTGAATTAAGCCTTTGACTTTTGTCACTAAATAAATTTCTTTTGCTTCTGGATGGGTTAATGTCTTTTATTTCATTCATTGGTACATATATATTTCATATTTACCCCAAACTGCTACAGTGTAATTCAAACTCAGGTTAAATAAATATTACCTAAGTTAGGTAATTTTGCAATTCATATGCTAATATATGCACACATGATCTTCAAATATAAATGTGCATGTTTTATGATAGATGTATATCTTTATTGCTATATAAAATTATTTTGAGATGAAATGAATGCAATATTTTAACAAGAACAATGAATAAAGAATAAAGTGCATGTACAGTAATTGTGAGTATTTTTCCTTCTTAAGCCCTGTTGAATTTCGACTTTGAAAACTGGTCATCTTGCACAAGCCTGTTGAGAGACCATCTTTTTTGAGAGACAGCTTTTGGTTGGCAGAAGGGGTGGTCTCTCAAGACAGGTTTTACTGTATCATCAAGATTTGATGGGTTTAATAATGAGCAAGATCCATGCATACTAATGAGTTAATGTTGCATCTGATTGGCTAAGCTTGTTACCAAACTGGAAGCCATATTTGTGATCCAGTTTTGATCAAACTTGGAATGTATGCTTATATCATCAGAATCTTGGAAATTTTCAGTAATGAGCAAGATACACACATATTAATGAGGTGATCTTGCATCTGAGTGGCTGAAGTTCTTACCACTCTAAAACTCTGAATCCAGTTTAAATCCTTTAAGTACATATACAGTAGAACCTTGATTATTTGAACTCCAAAGAACCTAAAAAAATGCCCTGATAAATAGAAATTTGGGTTATGCCTAATATATACCATTAAGGGGAAATAGATGTACTTAATATGAAACAGTTGCATTAAGCAATTGATGCATGTGTATAAATGAAAATGTTGACATGTTTTATCATCTTATTTGAATGATCTGGTGGTGTCACACTTATGGCATAAATTGATCTATTTGTGCAATACTCTAGGAATTTTTCAACAGATGGGTGGACAAGAGAGCACCTTATAAGATGGGGACACTTTTTGTGAAGGAAGGGGCACATTTTGGAACAATGGGGCATTTTCTTATTCTGTGCTTTTTTTTTGCCACAAAAGATGACAAAATTTAGGATGTCATATTTGGGTGGGGGGGGGGGGAGTTAATGCAGACAAAGGGATATTCATATATGTGTTTTACACTCAATAAACATGTAAAATATGGAAATAATGCAATTTAAGGAGGTATATTAGAGATCTGGAGAAAAGCGGAGAAAAGGGCCTTGGAATGGTCTTAAAAGGGCAGAGAGGAGGGGAGGAGGGCATTAGGGGCAATGGGGGTTGGGTGCCCCCCATTATGTCTTTCTTGCTGGAACATTTGTTAGCCCACACTAAATGTGCTGTTTGCTAATGAAGATTTTGCAATTACACAAACGTAAGATTGACATTATTTTCTTTACACGAGTCAGTACATTCAGCATGAATGGAGGACAGCGGAAAATCTAAACACTGCCACATACTGTATAGCACGCATTTTTCATAGACATAAAATGTGACAATTTTGTGCAAATACAGGCTATTTAATTTTGATCAATGTTTATTTTAGAGATTATGGATCTAGACAGGTTATAATATTTAAGGTGGTAAGTTTTTATGGGATTTATTTTCACCATCTCACTCTTGAGACCACTAAATTGCTAAAATTTCTCCACCACATAAAATTACAGTTATATGGTAGTTCAGTGCTTTGCAATATGCCTAGGCTATACCTGGAGGTGCTCAGTTTTATTCAGTTTATTTTATAGAATTTTTTAGGTCCACTTTGCTCTCTAAATTTACTTGATTTTCCTTGATTTTGAACCTTACAGGATCACTATTACATTTTATATATTTGATCACCTGACTGTGATATTATTTTGACTACACATGACAGTGATATTTATTGTGACTACATATGACAGTGATATTTATTGTGACTACATCTGACAGTGATATTTATTGTGACTAACCATGACATTGATATTTATTGTGACTATATCTGACAGTTATATTTATTGTGACTACACCTGACAGTGATATTTATTGTGACTACCCATGACAGTGATATTTATTGTGACAACACCTGACTAATATTTATTGTGACTACACCTGATAGTGATATTTAATGTGACTACCCATGACAGTGATATTTATTGTGACTACACCTGACAGTGATATTTATTGTGACTACCCATGACAGTGATATTTACTGTGACTACACCTGACAGTTTTATTGTCACTACACATGACAGTGACATTCATTGTGACTATAAATGATAATGATATTTATTGTGACTACACCTTATAGTGATATTTATTGTGACTACATATGACAGTGATATTTATTGTGACTACACATGACAGTGATATTTATTGTGACTACATATGTGTCTTTTTACAAACATATTTTCCACGATCAACTTCATGAAAAGACTAACTTGCTTTTATATCAGTGATATACTTGATCTTTCTAGATGTTAAGACTATTTAAACAAAACATGTCTTCAGAAATACATTACTGAACATAATACTTGGGAATGCAATAATTCCACTAACTCACACACCCTGCCAATCCCTCCTCACAGGTACATCCCTGCCTTGACATAGGAATACATCAGCTAACTAACACACCTTGCCAAGCCCTTTGCACAGTTACATCGCTGCCTTGACATAGGAATACATCAGCTAACTAACACACCTTGCCAAGCCCTTTGCACAGTTACATCGCTGCCTTGACATAGGAATACATCAGCTAACTAACACACCTTGCCAAGCCCTTTGCACAGTTACATCGCTGCCTTGACATAGGAATACATCAGCTAACTAACACACCTTGCCAAGCCCTTTGCACAGTTACATCGCTGCCTTGACTTACTAGTACATCCACTAACTTGCACATCCTATCGAGCCCTCACTTCACTTTGTCTTGACATCAGAGTACATTCACTAATTCACACACCCTGCCAAACCCTCACTACAGTTATATCCCTACCTTGACACAAAAGTACATCTACTGACTCACATAGCCTAACAAACCCTCTCCACAGGTACATCCCTACCTTGACATAGGAGTACATAAACTGACTCATACACCATCCCAATCCCTCCCCAGAGGCACATCCCAACCTTGACATAGGAGTACATCTACTAACTCACACACCCTGTCAAGCCCTTGCCACAGTTAATCCCTGCCTTGACATACTAGTACATCCCCTAACTCACACATCATCCCAAGTCCTCCTGACAGTTACATTCCTGGAAGAGCATGCACATCCACTCTAGTTGTAATTGACAATTGACAGGATTTGGCACCAGTACTTTTATCTAAGGGGAGACCACTATTTCACCTTATCAAGCAGACAACCTTTAGCACTTCTGTTGCTAAAACAAGCCAAAAGAAATAAGGAACATCTTTTTGGGCTTGGGAGGACTGGCTTTACAACTTAGTGGATTTGCTCCAAATATATTATCATTTGGTAACTATTATCAAAGAAACATTTTACTGAAACAAATTGGTTTTTATAAAATCAACAGCATTTCCCCATACTTACTGCTTGTAGCATTCTGTATTTGGTTGAATAGACACATTGGAAAAGCAAATATTTCTCTCAGTCTATTCATAAAATGGTACAAAGTCAAATATTTATTTTTTTGAATATAATCAGAATGGACTCTCAAACCACTTTTAAGTACACACAGAAATGTTCTGAAATTAGTTGAAAAATATTAATGTGTACATTGAAGAGTATATTGGTGTTTGCAGGGTCTGTTTTAAAAGTGCCTACAAACAGTCTTACAGTATCAGGCTGGTTTCTGATAGTTTGATGTGTGCAATTTTGTAATATCTGTACTCAAACATCAATATTTTGTAACGTCATCTGTATTCAAACATCACAATTTTGTAACATCATCTGTACTCAAACATCACAATTTCGTAACATCATCTGTACTCAAACATCACAGTTTTGTAACATCATCTGTACTCAAACATTACAATTTTCAAATATTTATTTATTAGGTAATGTGACATGACAAAGTCGGGATAAAAAAACTTTTTGTTTCTAAATTCAGAATGTTTGCAGTCTGGCTTTAACTCTTCTCTTATGTTCAGGCAAACATTGGATCTTAGCAGCTGATAATAGAATCCATCAGATGCAGTGGTTTGGGATAAGGAAATCCCGTCAAAGGGCAGAATTTGTGGGTAGGAACAAGGTTTTGCCAAGTTCCTGCACGCAAATTCTGATCCTGAACAGATTTCCCGATCTCATACAGTCACAACAGTGCAGACGATGGATTATCGTTCTCTCAATTTCCCGATCTCATACAGTCACAACAGTGCAGATGATGGATTATTGTTCTCTCAATTTCCCCATTAAAAAAATAGTACTGTGTATATGCGCCCACAAGTCCTACTTGCAAGCAACAAAGACCCTGATCTGCTGGCACATAATATGCCAGCAGATCAGGGTCTATGCTGTTTGTTCTACTGATTACTCCTAACAAACTGCATAAACCCAGATCTGTTGGCACATTATGTGATGGCAGATTTGGTCTATGCAGTTTGCATTTGGATCTGACTTATATGCGAGTAGATATGGTAGTTAAGAAAATGATGACAGATCATTGGTATGAATGTAGCTTTAGAATGACTATTTTCAGACAATGTTTATGTCATTAGATAATTTTATGTCATTAGATAATTTTATGTCATTAGATAATTCTGTGTCATTAGATAATTTTATGTCAATAGATAATTTTATGTCATTAGATAATTTTACATCATTAGATAATTTTGTCATTAGATAATTTCTGTTGATAAATATATAAATATTTGTCTCCTATATTTGAAACACTGGAAGTATTGCAGATGTCTGTGATCTCATATGCATAATGACATGCATCTGTAGTGTTACTGAGTGCACTGATGTGGGATAAGGGTATTCCACATGATTTTTTCACATGGGCAAACTGTGTCACACATATATAAGAATAAGAGAATAAGTGATCCCAATATCCAGAGCATACAAGATTATGAAATGGCTCATACCTTAATTATGTGTATAGCAATAGTATTGGTTAGTGGCTTGTGAGTAATTCTGTTATGTCACTATTTGGGTCACAGATTTATTGATTACTGTATATACTCACGTATAAACCTGGTATAAATGCAAACAACATAGACCCTGATCTGACGTCGCATAATGCACAGGCAGATCGGGGTCTATGTTTGTTCTGCTGATTAGTCCTTACAAACTGCATAGACCCAGATCTGCCGGCGCATTATACGATGGCAGATCTGGGTCTATGCAGTTTGCAGTTGGTATTGGCTTATACGGGAGTATATACGGTACTTGATGTCATGATCCTGCATTTGTCATTGTTCGTATGCTAATTAGTTTGAAACCTTTGACAGATTACTGGGGAGTCCACCCATATTCTGTTTTTAGCAGCATATGGGAGCCATTTGCTTTCTACTGCATCCAGATGTAAAACCATGTGCTGTTTACTGCATCCATATGTAAAACCATTTGTTTTAAAACTGTTTAAGTAATGCAAAATCTGAATTCCTATTTCTAAAAATGTTCATACAGCTCTATAGTGCATTGAAGAAAAAAAAAAGAAGAAAAAAATTACCAAGGGACATAACTCAATATCCTGCAGAGGTAATGAAAATTGATGTTACCTCCCCTGATATTGCCATGTTTACTGTCCTGGCAGATTTTTTTTTTTTTTTTCTTTAACAGCGAAATTCATCAGGATGATGTTTTTTGTGTTTAGGTCAGTATTTGAAGTAATATGTATTTGTAGAACTCAAATTGGAACTTGAACGTTTATTTTACATAATTTATGGCATCTGAAGATCCATTACTCAATTTATAATTTTCCCACTGACATTATTCAATATTTCACATCCTCTGAGACATCAGTGTTCGCAGTATTTGGAGATTTAATAATGGATGCTTCTTACCTTTCAACTAGTGTTCTTGGTTGTCTCTATAACACCCTAATTTGGACATCTACTCAAGAGCTACTGTACTTACATTATTTATATAAAATTTGATCTAGATGTAATCCAAAAGCTTTGCTGTTGGTACCAAAGTTGTATTTTTGTGGCCTTATACACGTTTTTGTTATCTTTCCAATATGACCAAGTAAGAATTGGAATAAATTTTAGTAAAAACAACCTTAGGTTGTTGCTAGAATTTCTCAAGTAGTAACCAAATTCTGCCCTAGAATGTTTAGTGTACCTGATGCTGATAGAATTTGTAATTCGGATAGTGCTGTCATTCAGCTTTAGTCTCTACCCATTATCTACTAATGTTTCTTTAATAATTCCCTTCTTTCTCAAAAATGTATTTTTTTAAAACTGATACATTTTTTATTTTATGCTAAATTATACATTTCAGCAACTTGTTTCCAATAGAAATTGACTCCTTTTCAACATAGCACAACCCCAGAAGGTTAATACACTATCAAAAATTAAATGAAAAGAGGACAAACCTTTAAAATTTTATCGCTAAATTTGCAGTTTTCATAGAAATGAATCTTCATTTCATTTCCTTTTGATCACATTTGGCAAATTTAGCAAGTGCTAATGGCAACATGCCAATAATTCTAAAATTTGTTTTAGGAGATTGTTTGTGATTAAAGTCAATATCAAAAGTTTGAGGTGTTGTGTCCTTTCAAAAGGAGTGAATAACATATACTTAGAACTTACTATAAACAATTAAATCTAATGTCAGAACTTTTTACAAGTGGGCTTCACATATTTTGAGGTAAGAAATAAAAAAATAATCATTTTGCAAATGGCTATTATAAGTTTCAATGTCTGGAAATTTTCTAGGGAAAAATTTGCCACTGCCAAAATCTAAAGGTATTTACAAATGAAAAAAAAATTCCTTTTGATTGTGATACAAATGCAGCTTAACCATCATAGAAAAATAACTACAAGCTAATTTTTTCTTTTCTTCAAGCTACAGTATTTTAGAAGTTTTCCTTCCTATTTTCTATTTATTTTGTATGCATTTGCAGACTGGACTAAGCTACCACAATAACTAAAGCAACCTGACAATCTTGCCATGTTCAAAGAGGGATGTTTCAGCTATATAAACATATAATATTTCTCACCAAATAATCTGGCAGTTGCTCCTTTGTTCTTATGTGTATCCATTAATTAGTTACAAACATGATACAGTGGTGTACATGTATGTACATTATAGAAGTTTTAAATTAAATATTTGTGTGACATTAACACAGTTAGCACATTTTTTTTTTTTTTTTTATAGAATTATTGTGCACATGTATAGAATATTGTATGCCCCGAGGGCTCATGTGAAATTAGCTAATACTGAAGTAAATGAGCTGTACCCCAGTGGCAGCGCGAGGGTTCAAGGTGCCCAGGGGCAATATTCTTTAGTAGTGCCCCTACAGAGGTGCCCAGGGGCATTGTTCTTTAGTGGCGCCCATACTCTGCCATAGAGAACAGTTTTTATGTCAGTTGCCAACCTCCATCCTCCCCCCTCCCCCCATCTATAAGCCGCTGTTACACTAAGGTCAGGTGAAAAACTATGAAAATTTTAGCTGCAAAGAAAGACAAAAACTCCCGATGGCACCCCCTTTGCCTTGCGCCCGGTGGCAATTGATGCCCCCAGCCCCTCCCCGTGCCACCACTGCTGTACCCTAAAAAAATAAAGTCTTATTATTATACAGAAAATCTGTTTACATGTGCTCTAAATTTCAGTACCTCAGTCTTATGTCTATATTTCTGTTAGAATTTTTTTTCTCATGTATTTTTGAAACCATATAGAATTTCACTAAGTTTATATGCAAAGGGATCATGAATTTTATTTGCCTTGATAATGTCTTCTATGCAATAAACAACACAGATTTCCTTGGAGGAAAAAAAAATATTTGCCTTTTTATATTGCAAGGTTTTTTCAATTGTGGAGTGTTTGTTATCAGTGTAATTTATTGACTTGTTAATATCCATGAAATGGTCGACTGATATTACGTCAATAGAACTATTAAAGTGTTCTACAGGTATTAGCCATAATTGGCCAACACCGTCTCTGATATTAAGAATAACAAACAAAACATAAATGGATTCAAATCATGAGAAGGTCTGGCATATAGAACCAACTCTTTAATCTGTCGGCCAAAGCAGAATAGACTGTCTTTTTTATTGATTATTTGCCCGACACTGAAGATTTATCACACTTGTAGTGGAGGTGGTTTTAACATGCTTCTCCAAAGAGTGGGAAATTGTATATTTATTGTGAGATAGCAAGACTAGGTGACTGGCTGTGAACAACCGTTTGTTCCACTTGGTTAGCACTATTGACATGTGTACACAGTATATTACAGATTAATCTTTTCTTCAATAATTACCATGCTAGATGAGTGGTGTAACACTATTAAGGTATTTATGGAAGTACAGAGGGAGGACTGGGAGTTATGAGTTTGGACTTGTAAAGTCACATGACAGAATGCCAGATTGGGTCATTGTGTGTTTTATCTCACCAATAAGGGAGGCCCGTTTATATTTCAAATCCATTGATTGACTTTGAATAGAGGCAGCCTTTGGTTATAGTAAAGTGTGGGCACCTCATGTAGATAGCGTAATCTTGTACATGGTTTTAGCAGGTTGACAAATCAAGTGGAATAATGGGCTAGTTCATTGTCTTTGCACCCTAGATACAAAGAATTATATTGGTGTTATAATATGAAAATACCAGAAGGATTTACTGACTAGTTGATAATTGCTGAATTTTTCTGTGTGATTATTTGTTGTGTTAAAACATAATTATATTATTTGATCAATAGCCAGGAATACTCTGTTGATAAATGTACTTCTAAAGTTGCAATGCATACAGTCATATCTAAGTGAGGTACAGAAAGGTGTTGTTACATCCAAGGGAACAAGTGACTGTCCAATTAGCCTTGAATTAATTCTTGGGATATTAGTTTGTGTACTGACATCAGGATTTAATGGATTAGTGTCAGGTTATGTTGTAGGGTAAGTTAAGTTGGATGCTTTTCAAGTTTTGTTTTAAGCATGCACACTTTATGTTTTTTACTTCCAATGGTGATAACTAAAAACTGCATTGAAATAATTACTGCATGTGGTTGAAATTAAAATATGTTCCATGTACATAAAGCAGCTAGGTTACTAATTCAAAACCTTTCGCTTGTCACTCTTAAATTGATGTCATTAAACGTCACTAAATTTATACATTCATTACCACTGATACAGATTGGTAGTGATAGAAATCATTGCATGTAAACTTGACTAAAATAGTTTGTTCCTGTGATTTTCAGTGATATACAGCATTGCATCTTGAGAAAGCCTAGGGAACATTCTCCCACCCCTAATTGCCAGTATCCCCCTAAATGTAACAAATCCCTATATCTTTTTCATTATATGGGGACATAGGTACATCAAGTGACCCCTTAAATGTAACAAATCCCCATATCCTGATCATAATAGTTTGGCAGAGTTACATAAAGTAACCCCCTGACAGCTCAACCAAGGCGCAACACTTACTATATATGTAGTTGGATCTCAGTGTAATTTTCTATAGGATGTCATTTCTGTAGGGTGATTGGTAATGGAGCCTGTGCTAAAGCCATCATATTTTTGAAAGAGAACGAGTTGGAAATAGTTTTCAGGAATTAATTGCTACAATTTTGAATTGACTGCATCATGGTCAAAATGTTATTGTTGAAAATTAGAATTGGGAAGAGATCATTACAGACCTTTCTGAAATTTGCTTTAGCTCTGCCCACGCTGATTTACATACCTAAATCTTTTCTAATGCATAAAATATTATGAAATGGTTCAGACTTGTTACTTTTAATAAAGTAATATAAATCTAAAATTTGAGCATAATCAAATGAATGGTTTCTGACTGTTACAGATCACTCACACATCTAACCTCTATCCGCATGAGTTTGAGTCTCATCTCAACCAATGTGGGTATGTGAGAAAGCTTGCCAGAAGCTTCCTGTCGGTTGGTGATTCTTCCCGGTTTCTTCCTCCACCAATATAATGGCTGCCATGTATAGTCTATCATGTGCTGAAAAATGGTGTTAAACCCCACAAAACCAAACCATCTATTTGTGGAAAGAATGCCCACATGTTGTCCCACATTATGTAATATTATGTACCTGCTCTCACCAGGTGTGAGCTAATAGCCCTTCCATTGGCTGTAGGGAGTGAGATAAGGAGATACTAGGTAAGGTTGCCCACATTATGTAATATTATGTAGCTATTCACACCAGGTGTGGGCTAATAGCCCTTTCATTGGCTGTTTGGTTTGGTTTATTGGTTATAGCCACACTTTTAACATTATTGGCTATATCAGGCCAAGGAAATGGAGCTAAGTGCCTTTCTGAATGACACACCATTGGGCAGCCAACCCAGGTTGGCCTGGGTGGGTATTGAACCCGTGGCCCTTATATTACAAGCCCAACACTCTGCCAACTGAGCTAGAGTGGCTCCCTCCATTGACTGTAGGTAATGAGATAAGGAGATGCTAGGTAAGGATGGTTGATATGCCAGAAATGTCTATTGGACACTGAGTACCTCTACAGAATCCCTGACTACATGATGATATTAAATTTTTGTTATAAACTACTTTTGCCAAAATGTAGGTCATATAGTCAGTCAAGTCACTGTTGATGTCTTCACACTAACCTGATCTATTTCTAGTATGTATTTAGTTACTACATATATACTTCCTGAACTGAAGTTAAAAGTCCTTTACCTCCCCACACTCTCAACACCAATGTTTTCATATTTTATATTTTAGTAATTAGCAACATGTTTGTGCTTTTATTGCTTATTAATTACTGTTTGATATTATAACAATATTGTAGGTACAATCACTTTGAATATCGCATTAGTTCATATCACCATTTTCAATCATCTACTGTCATTACTCATGTCAGTCAGTCAGATCATATACTGTCATTACTCATGTCAGTCAGATCATCTACGGTCACTACTCATGTCAGTCATATCATTTACTGTCATTACTCATATCAGGCAGCAATCATCTACTGTCATTACTTATGTCATTCAGATCATCTACCATGATTACTCATGTCAGTCAGTTTGATCATCTAGTGTCATTACTCATGTCAGTCAATTAGATCATCTACTGTCATTACTCATGTCAGGCAGTTAGATCATCTACTGTCATTACTCATGTCAGGCAGTTAGATCATCTACTGTCATTACTAATGTCAGTCAGTCAGATCATCTACTGTCATTACTCATGTCAGTCAGATCATCTAATGTCATTACTCATGTCAGTCAGATCATCTACTGTCATTACTCATGTCAGTCAGATCATCTACTGTCATTACTCATGTCAGGCAGTTAGATCATCTACTGTCATTACTAATGTCAGTCAGTCAGATCATCTACTGTCATTACTCATGTCAGTCAGATCATCTAATGTCATTACTCATGTCAGTCAGATCATCTAATGTCATTACTCATGTCAGTCATCATCTAATGTCATTACTCATGTCAGTCAGATCATCTAATATCATTACTCATGTCAGTCAGATCATCTAATGTCATTACTCATGTCAGTCAGATCATCTAATGTCATTACTCATGTCAGTCAGATCATCTAATGTCATTACTCATGTCAGTCAGATCATCTAATGTCATTACTCGTGTCAGGCAGTTAGATCATCTAAGTAAAGATTATTGTTAATGAGGAAAAGCTTAAGTTTTACTCTGTCGTCTGTATCTCCTGATGTGATATTTTATGTACTTTATATGATGATTTCTACAAATAAAAACTGTTTAAACCAACTTCCAAATATTAATGTTACTATAGTATATTAAATTACATTGCACTGGAACTGTTTCCTCTTTTTCTGTTTGCAGTTCTTTCAAAAATTTCGATACTTTTGAGGCAAAATCAGTAATGGAGTGGCTGCCATTTTGTAGTTTGAAGTATAACTAATAAGACAAGAAAACTTTCAAACTCTCATAGGTTGAGACTCTTTAGAACACTCTATTAGGGAATTACAGTAACTTCGAAGTTTGTCAAACTTTACAAAATACCTAGAAAATTGACATGAACCCTTATTGCATGTTATGCACCTTGTTATTGATTACTTTTCATATGATCTTTTTATTCAGGGGCATTGGATGCAGTGGAGGCAGTACCAGCTGTGGGAACCATGGAAACAGCACGGAATGATGATACCTACCTCTTCTGTAATGTTCCAGAACACCATGATCTGGTATGAAACATATATATTATTCCCCTTTTTCTCATTGGGGGTGGGGTGGTAGGTATTTTTTGTGCTGAATATACCTCACATAGATTTTGGTGCTCTGATCTGTGTATATTCATGCATAGATTATCATCCCGCATATTATCACTATTCAGGGCTGGAAAAATAGTGAAATTTTCTGTTTATTTATACCTGAGCTTTTCATTAACTTCGAATAAATAAAAAAAAATCCTGGTTTTCATTCATTGTTTGGTGTAGGGTTCAGAACAGTTATGTAACATTTTACTTGCCATTTGCCCCATTTTGTAGGATTTATATTTGCCTTAGGGCAGTCTATATTGTAGAATGCTGATCATTATAACACCAGTTATCCAGATTGTTTTCTCATATCAGCTCCCACCAATTATCCAGATTGTTTGCTAATATAAACCAACTATCTAGATTGTTTGCTTGTATGGATTTCCACCAATTATCCAGATTGTTTGCTAGTACTGACTTCCACTGATTATCCAGGATGTTTACTCATACAGACTCCCACTAATTATTCAGATTGTTTGATTGTATGGACTCCCACTGATATCTAGATTGTTTGCTGGTACACACTCCAACCAATTATTCAGATTGTTTGCTCATGCAGATGTCTGCCGAATACAGACTCCCACCAATTATACAGATTGTTTGATCATATGGACTCCCACCAATTATCAAGATTGTTTGCTGGTATGGACTCCCACCAGTTATCCAGATTGTTTGCTCACACAGATGTCTTCCAATTATCTAGATTGTTTGATCGTACAGGCTCCCACCACATATCCAGATTGTTTGCTCATACAGACTGATTATTCAGATTGTTCGCTCATACGGACTCCCACCAATTATCCAGATTGTTTGTCCATATGGACTTCCACCAATTATGCAGATTGTTTGTGTAAATGGACTCCCACTAATTATCCAGATTGTTTTGCTAGTACAGACTTCCACCATGTCCCCCCAAAATTTAAAATCCCTGTTGATTACCGATGATCATGTATTAAATGTTAGAGTATTTAACTTTCTGAAAAATTGATATTTATACATAGCTATGGGTCCAAACCAAAATCACATGCAAGTTAACAGGTTGGTTTTCAGTTGATATTTATACATAGCTATGGGTCCAAACCAAAATCACATCCAAGTTAACAGGTTGGTTTTCAGTTGATATTTATACATAGCTATGGGTCCAAACCAAAATCACATCCAAGTTAACAGGTTGGTTTTCAGTTGATATTTATACATAGCTATGGGTCCAAACCAAAATCACATACAAGTTAACAGGTTGGTTTTCAGTTGATATTTATACATAGCTATTTATACATAGCTATGGGTCCAAACCAAAATCACATACAAGTTAACAGGTTGGTTTTCATTTTCTTGCTCTACTCTTAGTTGAATATCTATCCCCAAGTAAAGGTCATTACATAGAAAACTATCGGAAAAAGTACCTTGTCACTAATTGTCTATAACATAATATCTGAATGAGTGTTTACAAATTCATCAAATTTACACATATTTTACATCATAGAGACTTCTTAACATATAGACATCAAATACACATATTGTACATCATTGACACTTCTTAACGTATAGACATCAAATACACATATTGTAGATCATAGACATGTCTTAACATATAGACATCAGATACACATATTGTAGATCATAGACACTTCTTAACATATAGACATCAAATACACATATTGTACATCATTGACACTTCTTAACGTATAGACATCAAATACACATATTGTAGATCATAGACATGTCTTAACATATAGACATCAGATACACATATTGTAGATCATAGACACTTCTTAACATATAGACATCAAATTTACACATGTTGCAGATCATAGACTCTTTTTATCATATACATAGAGAAAACGGTATAATTATTGGTGAGTGAATTTGTAGTATGACATTGGTTTTCTACAACAGAAAGTCATCATGGCTGATTTGTGTCTGTTTGTAAATTGCTAAAGATTTCTCAAGGTCTTGTATATTTTTCATTTACTTTCACATGACTTCTTTTTGCGATTAGAAAATAGTATAATAAGCATTTTTTATCATTATTTTAAAAGGTGACAGGAGTTGCAACCACATCTTTTTACATTTTAAAGAGTTCATAGCGTTACAGTGCACTTAGATAACAAGTGTAATGATCACATAATTTCAAGCTACACATTGATTTTTTGAAAGCAGACATCCTTAAAATTGGTTATTCAGGCAAGAAATTTCCTGGATAAAATAATTCTCGTGATGGGTCCAGACAATTGGTGTTTTACTGTACTCTAATATTTCCATCCTACCATAGAAAACACCTTCTCCGACCTCTGGTCCGGAGACAGGCTGACTTAGATGATATTAGATTGCTTTACTGTGTAGAGCTAAGTATAAATGTACTTACCATACATACTCGCGTATAAGCCGATACCAACTGCAAACTGCATAGACCCTGATCTGCCGTCGCATAATGCGCTGGCAGATCTGGGTCTATGCAGTTTGTAAGGACTAATCAGTAGAACAAAAAACATCAACCCTGATCTGCCTGTGCATTATGCGATGGCAGATCAGGGTCTATGTTGTTTGCATTTGGACCCGGATTATACGCGAGTATATACCATATATCCTTAATCTGCAGTGAACACATAAGGCTAGGTGGTGGTATAGACATTTGCAATAATCTATTGTTCCCGAAATAATATCATATACCTTACAGATTGCAAGGTTCAATACTTTATGCTTAGAAAGGTTTAGGAGCTGAAAAAAAAACTTTAATGCACTTGCTCTGAGAAAACATGATAGTTGTGTTGAATAGGCACCATTGATTCACTGATAAAACTGAAGAAGCATGCATTTAGGTAAAAACAAAACAAAAAGGTTCTTGTCTGCTTTAGTTTACAGGGTCATGGAAAATCCTGGAGAAAAAAAAATTGTGTTAGAAAGTAATCGAAAAGTCATGGAAGTTTTTTTGTCATGAAAAGTAATAGAAAAGTCATGGAAAATGACCAAAAATTGAAAATCTCCCTTTATTTGTTTGCCAGTTAGAAGTGTTAAAGTGGGTGGATATGATGTCTGTAAGAGGAGGAGCAGACCATCTTGATAAAGAGGCTGATTATGTGGTTACCTTTCGCATCATGTTGATTAATATTACATGTATCATTATTTCCTGTGTACGGATCCAGCTTTTCAGCCTTTTCATTGTAAATATTAAAGAATTTAGTCGTGGTAATCAGAAATTTGTCATGGAGAAGTAATGGAGAAAAAAAAAATCAGGTTTGTTTTGGAACCCTGAGTTTAGGTGAGATACAGGTATCATTCATTCCTCAGGTGGCAGTGGCAACATTAACATTGGTTAAGATTTAGGTTAAAATTCTCCTGTATGGTAATTAATCCTAAACTCTTAGAATAATAACTTTCATACTCGGACTGAAGAATCAGGAAGCTCTGCCCTTTCATATCTATATACTCCTAACCACTATATGACCCTCAGGCAAGGTCAAGGTTATTTGAAAAGGTTGGTTAGTTGGTTGGTTGGATTTTAATGGATTTTTTTTAGCACATTATTGGCTATATAATGGTGAGGTAATGGGAGTTAAGTGCCTTTCACAAGGACACACCAAGGCAGCTGACCCAGGCTGTCCTAGGCAGGTTTAGAATCTGCCACTCTTGGATTACAAGTCTGCCACACCACCAACTGAGCTACTGTGATTCCCTGAAAATGTTGGTTAAACTTTCTGTTCAAATTTTTCTTTATGGTCAGAAGTCTCAAAACTTGGAATGGATGGCTATAATACTTTGACTCTAGAATCAGTAAGCACCTCTCTTTCAGCTTCATGCACCCTACCCTTCCTCTGACCCTCAGGCAAGGTCAAGGTCAGTTTAAAAATTTTTTTGTATGGTTATAAGTCCCAATCCATGTTAGGGATAGCTATCTTACTTGAACTGTAGAATTAGGAAGCACAGACCGTTCATATTGATGCATCCCTTCATTCCCTCTGACCCTCAGGCAAGGTCAAGGTCATTTGAAAGTGAAAACATTTGTATTAGGCAGGGAAGAATGTGGGTCATATAATTCCTTTTAATTTCTTGGTTGTTTTTATATATTTTTATGACTACCCATAAACACTGAGAGTATGAGAATGTTGCTAAAAATCTCTTACTTATTGAATATAGGGACATCATTTTGTGTTTAATTTTAATGATATTTAATTTTTCAAAAGCTATTGCTGAAAATTTACTGTCAATTGTGTTGATTGCAATTTTCTCTTTTAAACCAATTTACCACAGTCATGCAAATCAAATGAAAGATTCGTCATAAACTTGGACTAGATGGCAGGAAGGACAATCTCTGCTAGACACAACAAGTCAAGCTTTTATTTGATAACTGTTTTATAAATATGTAAGTTATCAGAGGCTTGTTACTATTGAAGCCATAAATTGGTCACTTAAATTCTTTATTTAGGAGATAGTTATAAGCATATATTTGTATTCCATTCCAAATATTTACATAGAGTGCTTATTTGATGTCCACTTTAACTTGTGTATATATGTAAAACATGTTGTACATACTCTCCATCAAATTTCCTGAACTGAAAAATGTGTTAATTATGTAGCATAATCTTAGATGTTTAGACACATGTATTAATTAAGTAGTATAATCTTAGATGTTTAGACACATGTATTAATTAAGTAGTATAATCTTAGATGTTTAGACACATGTATTAATTAAATAGTATAATCTTAGATGTTTAGACACATGTATTAATTAAGTAGTATAATCTCAGATGTTTAGACACATGTATTAATTAAGTAGTATAATCTTGGATGTTTAGACACATGTATTAATTAAGTAGTATAATCTTGGATGTTTAGACACATGTATTAATTAAGTAGTATAATCTTGGATGTTTAGACACATGTATTAATTAAGTAGTATAATCTTGGATGTTCAGCAAAACTGCTCAGTTAGCAGTGTTATATTTGATTTATTATATAGAAACATGATGAACTGATTGCAGGTTGGCTGCCAGAAATGTTTATATTTTTATTTCTTTCTCTTTCTGTTTTCTTTATTATAGAATACACTCTGCTCCCTTTTACTGCCCTTAGACACATTCTGCACCATTTTTGTTCAGCTATGACACAAATCATTTTAATTTATTGTCAAGGTTATATTTTAACACATTCTAGTGTGTATTCTCTTCATTCTTCTCCATTGGATTTTCTTTACCTGTCCACTACCATGATGCCTTCTTGTTAGACTACTGTAATAGCCTCTCTTTAGTCTACTGTGATGCCCTTTCTTTAGACTACTGTGCTGCCATCTATTGACTACAGTGATGCCCTCTTGAGACTACAGTGATGCCCTCTCTTTAGACTACTGTGATGCTCTCTATAGACTACTGTGATGCCCTCTCTTGAGACTGCTGTGATACCCTCTCTTTAGACTACTGTAATTCCATTTCTTTAGACTACTGGGATGCTCTCTATAGACTAGTGTGATGCCCTCTCTTTAGACTACTGTGATGCCCTTTCTTTAGACTGCTGTGATGCCATCTCTTTAGACTCCTGTGATGCCCTCTCTTTAGACTACTGTGATGCCCTCTCTTTAGACTGATGTGATGCCATCTCTTTAGACTCCTGTGATGCCCTCTCTTTAGACTACTGTGATGCCCTCTCTTTAGACTGCTGTGATGCCATCTCTTTAGACTGCTGTGATGCCCTCTCTTTAGACTGATGTAATGCCCTCTCTTTAGACTGCTGTGATGCCCTCTCTTTAGACTGATGTGATGCCATCTCTTTAGACTCCTGTGATGCCCTCTCTTTAGACTGCTGTAATGCCCTCTCTTTAGACTGCTGTGATGCCCTCTCTTTAGACTGATGTGATGCCATCTCTTTAGACTGCTGTAATGCCCTCTCTTTAGACTGCTGTAATGCCCTCTCTTTAGACTAATGTGCAAACTTATTTATGAGATAACTAAAAATGAACTTCATTAAATGTTTCTTATTTCTAATAGAAATTTAAGATTGTATAAACTAATAAATTGTCTTTGATTTTTGTTATTACAGGAAGACTATATAGCTGAACTTCAAGAAAAACTGAAGAAATTAAAGGCCAGATATGCAAGAGATAAGGTAATGATACTACTTGAACAGGACCTAACACTGCAAGAGAATAGTAATGTATAAGTTAATTAATTAGGACCTAGTTATTCCCTACTTTGTATTTAGGGGGATATGTGATTCCCTCCATATGTCTGTCCATCCATTGATCTGTCCATAACTGTATCTCTTCCTAAACTGCTGAATGGAAATTCACCGAACTTGGTATGCAGGCTGGCCATGTTGTGAATATCGGCAAGAGGAGTCGATCTTTGGGTCTTCTGCTTTGGGGTCTGGGATGGGTTGGTGCGTATTCAGTTACTACATATATACCACTTGAGTTGAAGTTAATAATCCTTTATCGACCCTCCTATCCAAGAACACCAACATTTTCATATTTTGTCTTTTAAGTATACAGGGATATGTTTCTGCTATAAATGCATATCAGTTACTGTTTGATATTATTACAATATTGCATTTAAAATTTAATTTAATATCTCATTAGCTTTTTTCAATGATTGCAATCCTCTGCCTTCATTACTCATGTCAGTAATATCATCTAAGTAAATATTATTGTTAATGAGGAGAGAGGTCAAAATAAGCTCATGCATGTTAATTAATCTTCTCTATCTCATGTTCAACTTTTATGTACTGTCAATGATTTCTGCAAATAAATACTGTTTAAATCAGAGGTCAAATGTACAGAAATTGCAATGGCTGACATTTTTGAATATTTTTAAACCAGACTTTTTTAATGAATTTGGTGATGGAGGATGTATTTTCTATAAAAAATTTCAAATGCTAAACTTTGACCATTTGAAACAAAAGACTTTGAATATTTTATGTGTATCAAAGTATTATTCAATTTTCCATTTGGCAATAGAATCATCAGACTAGAGTTTACTCAGTTTTCCATTAGTTAATAGAATCATCAGACTAGAGTTTACTCAATTTTCTGTTGGGCAATAAAATCAATTTTCCATTGGGCAATAGAATCATCAGACTAGAGTTTACTCCATTTTCTTTTTTGCAATAGAATAATCAGACTAGAGTTTACTCAATTTTCTGTTGGGCAATAGAATCAATTTTCCATTGGGCAAAATAATCATCAGACTAGAGTTTATTCAATTTTCTGTTGGGCAATAGAGTCATCAGAAAAGAGTTTACTAAATTTTCTGTTGGGCAATAGAATCAATTTTCCATTGGGGAACAGAATCATCAGACTAGAGTTCACTCAATTTTCTATTGGGTAATATAATCATCAGACTTGACTTTACACAGTTTACACAGTTTTTAATGGGCAGCAGAATCATCCAACTAGAAGTTACATATTTCCATTGGCCAGTAGAATCATCAGACTAGAGTTTACTCAATTTTGCACTGGGCAATAGAATCATCAGATTAGAGTTTACACATGTTTCCACTGGGCAATAGAATCATCAGACTAGTGTTTACTCAATTTTCCACTGGGCAATAGAATCATCAGACTAGAGTTTACACATGTTTCCACTGGGCAATATAATCATCAGACTAGTGTTTGGTAAATTTTCCAATGGGCAATAGAATCATCAGACTAGACTTTAATGTATTTCAATTTGATCATATTCTGTTCAGAGTATGTTATTGTGTATTTATTTTCTTGTTTATACATTTTTGTGGATTTGTGGAAAGTGATATTTTTCTTCATAAATACATTCATTGATTGGAAGGGGCATCCTATTGCCTTCATAGAAGGGGCATCCTATTGCCTTCATAGAAGGATTATTCTTCATTGGGTCTTTAAAATTGTATTTTTTTAGGTACAAAATGTGAAAATTTAATATGGACATTTAAACAGTTTGTGGACATTTAATTTTTTTTTTTTCTCGATTTTTTATCCCACCCAAAATGAAACACGTGGGATATAGCTATTGCTTTGTCTGTCTGTAAACATTTTTGTTTCAGGAGCATAACTGCCGAACTGTTCAAGATATTTCAACCAAATTTGGTACACATGTCAAGTATTATATATTTTTTCATGTTTACCATGGAGATATAGGGTAGCATAAGTAATCAATAACTTCACAGTACTAGACCAAATGGCACTAGCATAATTAGTAAAAAAAATGTAAAGTACTGGACTATATGGTATTTTCAGTAGGAATCTTTTTGACATAATCAGGGAATCGGAGAGATATGTTAGCTCTATATGAGTCTTGTGGTCTTCATTTCTAGTGATTGGAACTTACAGATTCATGTTGATATATGTGTTGGAACTTACAGATTCATGTTGATATCTGTGTTGTAACTTACAGATTCATGTTGACATGACACATGTGTTGGAACTTACAGATTCATGTTGATATCTGTGTTGGAACTTACAGAGTGATGTTGATATCTGTGTTGAAACTTACAGATTCATGTTGATATCTGTGTTGTAACTTACAGAGTCATGTTGATATCTGTGTTGGAACTTACAGATTCATATTGATATTTGTGTTGGAACTTACAGATTCATGTTGACACTTGTGTTGGAACTTACAGATTCATGTTGATATTTGTGTTGGAAAACAGATTCATATTGATATATATATTGGAACTTACAAATTCATGTTGATATCTGTTTTGAAACTTACAGATTCATGTTGATATTTGTGTTGGAACTTAGATTCATGTTGACACCTGTGTTGGAACTTACAGATTTGTGTTGATATCTGTGTTGTAACTTACAGAGTCATGTTGATATCTGTGCTGGAACTTAGATTCATGTTGACACATGTGTTGTAACTTACAGATTCATGTTGATATCTATGTTGTAACTTATAGATTCATGTTGATATCTGTGTTGTAACTTACAGATTCATGTTGATATCTGTGTTGTAACTCACAGATTCATGTTGATATCTGTGTTGTAACTTACAGATTCATGTTGATATCTGTGTTGTAACTTACAGATTCATGTTGATATCTGTGTTGTAACTTACAGAGTCATGTTGATATCTGTGTTGGAACTTAGATTCATCTTGACACCTGTGTTGGAACTTACAGATTCATCTTGACACCTGTGTTGAAAAGATTGATTGCTAGTAAGATAATATATTCTCATATATCATAAAGATACTTAAATGACTGGAAAATACACAGGAAAAGAGGATTGGGTAAATATTAAGTAATTGCTTTTGAATTTAATACACAGGCAAAGAGGATTGGGCAAATATTAAGTAATTGCTTTTGAATTGAATACACAGGCAAAGAGGATTTGGTAAATATTAAGTAATTGCTTTTTAATTGAATCAAGGATAGATCATTGCAACCTTGTTTTGCAGGAACTGGCAGAAGAGGAAAAGGAATTTGGCTTGATACGTCGTCTACAGAGAGAACTTGAGGTAAGGGATTCTCTTAAATGTAATTTAGAAATTTAAGCCAGGAAATGTTGAATTTTAGATGAAAAGTTTACATCAGTTGTTAAAGCAAACAGGAAAGAAAAAATACAACTTCAGACTGGAAACAGAGATTAAGGGTGTAAAGGTCATAAAAAGGATGTTTGGTTTTATGGGTTGATGCCATTGCAAAATAAAGGAGAAGATGTCAGTTAACCATTTCTTCTCCAAAAGCTAGCAAAGACTTGGTCTCAGAAAACTTTATTTAGGCATGGTTTATATGGAGTTTATTCTACTCTCATTTGAGCAACACTCAGGATATTGGACACTGATCTGTATGACCTTTCCATGATTGATAGATTTATATTCTATACTTATTTGAGCAACACTCAGGATATTGGACACTGATCTGTATGACCTTTCCATGATTGATAGATTTATATTCTATACTTATTTGAGCAACACTCAGGATATTGGACACTGATCTGTATGACCTTTCCATGATTGATATATTCATATTGTGTGTACATAATAGATGACAGTGACCTTTATTTGCAATTTAATGACTAATTATGGTTAAAATACTCATTCATCTTAGTCTTTTTATTGGTACTTATGATGTTCGATACTGTATTTTTTAAACAAATAGTACTCATGAAGCCTTTGTATTCCAGGAAAGGCGAGATGAGTTGGAGGGCCTGGATCTGGCAATTGAACGCCAGAAGAAAAATCTTAATGTCGTAAGGTCTGAGGAGAGACATTTGCAAATGGAAAGAGAGGCAGCCAGGGACAAACTGGCATATCTTAAGAACTTGAACAAAAAACGGTACAATGCTTGCATTACTACCCAGTAATCCTCATGACTTAATGGAGAGCTGTGAATACAGTATCGATACAGTGAACACAGTCTGAATATTTTAGTGTAATTTTTATTTAATGGAATACCATGAATACAGTATGAATATTTTAGTGTCATTAATGGAATACCATGAATACAGTATGAATATTTTAGTGTCATTAATGGAATACCATGAATACAGTATGAATATTTTAGTGTCATTAATGGAATACTATGAATACAGAATGAATATTTTAGTGTCATTAATGGAATACTATGAATACAGTATGAATATTTTAGTGTCATTAATGGAATACTATGAATACAGTATGAATATTTTAGTGTCATTAATGGAATACTATGAATACAGTATGAATATTTTAGTGTCATTAATGGAATACCATGAATACAGTATGAATATTTTAGTGTCATTAATGAAATACTATGAATACAGTATGAATATTTTTGTATATTTAATGAAATAGCATGAATGCAGTATGAATATTTTAGTGTCATTTTTAATTTCATGGAATACCATCAATACATTTTGAATCTTTTAGTGTCATTAATGGAATACCATGAATACAGTTTATATATTTTTGTGTCATTAATGGAATACTATGAATACAGTATGAATATTTTAGTGTCATTAATGGAATACCATGAATACAGTATGAATATTTTAGTGTCATTAATGAAATACTATGAATACAGTATGAATATTTTTGTATATTTAATGAAATAGCATGAATGCAGTATGAATATTTTAGTGTCATTTTTAATTTCATGGAATACCATCAATACATTTTGAATCTTTTAGTGTCATTAATGGAATACCATGAATACAGTTTATATATTTTTGTGTCATTAATGGAATACCATGAATACAGTATGAATCTTTTTGTGTCATTAATGGAATACCATGAATTAAGTATGAATATTTGAGTGTCATTAATAGAATACCATGAATTAAGTATGAATATTTGAGTGTCATTAATAGAATACCATGAATTAAGTATGAATATTTGAGTGTCATTAATTGAATACCATGAATTAAGTATGAATGTTTAAGTGTCATTACTGAATACCATGAATACAGCATGAATATTTGAGTGTCATTAATGGAAAACCATGAATTAAGTATGAATATTTGAGTGTCATTAATGGAATATCATGAATACAGCATGAATATTTGAGTGTCATTAATGGAATACCATGAATACAGTATAAATATTTTTGTGTCATTAGTGGAATGCAGTGAATACAGTATGAATAGTTTAGGGTCATAATTGGACTACCATGACTACAGTACGAATATTTTCATTTGATTGAGTACAGTAGAATCTGTGTTAAGTGACCGCCCACAGGAACCCAAAAATATGTTCTTGAAGACAGGTGGTACTTGAATAAAGGTCTCTGTGAGTATCAAAAGGGTTATATATAAAATCAAATTTTGTTGCCTTTTAAGACTGATTGACTCTTGCTTTTCAACACAGGTTTGACTGTGTTAATGAAATTACTAGGTGCAGCATATTTTAAACATAAAATTCATTAGAATTGATGAATGACTTCATGAATACTTTGTTACATTATAGTTTTTACAGTGAAATCTATTTTTACAAATTCAGGTGCCTTGCAAAATTTGCAGAATTTTACACTCATGAAAATGTTCTGATTCATGGTATTACATGCCATTGATTGATTGGGGGTGGGGAAAATATAAAATGGGATATACATTTTTATTTATGGAACAGGTATTATTAGTTCGGTGTATAAATAAACTTGCATACACTACTAAAAGTTTTTGTTAAGTTTATCTTGCATTATTTTACGAAAAAATTAATATTATTCATCTGTCGAGCCCAGGATCTCCCCATTTTACAAAATTTTCTTTTTGATTTAAACTTTAAAAATTTTCTGCAGTAAATATTATATGACATGCTGTTTTGTTGTTATGACATGACCTTGACAGAAAACTAACTTGCCTTCAGACAGCACAATGTGTGTATCTGGTATGATTTTAAAACACTCAAACAAAATCTTAAGATTGTTCACATTTGCAATAACCATGATGCCATTGCTGCCAGAAAAGTTATACCAATGTGAAGCTGTATACTAATATGGTCAAAACAAACATAATTCATTTAGGTCAAATTTTTTGGTATATTTTATGAATACAATGAAATGATATATCAAGATTCCTTATCCAACAGCTCTGATGTAAATGGTTATGTTTTTCTATACAGGCGGCACACTGATGATGAGTCAGATGCCTTTGAAGAGGAGATGGAGGGTTGTAGACAAAACTACATGAAAGATGAGATTGAGTGTTTGGAGCGGACACTAGCTAAAAGAAGAATGCAACTAAAGGAGGCAGACAGACTTCTCAAGGAATGTAACATGGATCTGAAAGATGCAAGGGCACAGGTCAGAATATCTCTAGCGCTATGTTTACTACTGTATACAGTGAATTCAGGCACAGATACCATGTGTACCATTGTATACAGTGAATTTAGGCCCTAATACCATGTTTAGCATTGTATACAGTGAAGTCAGGCACTGATACCATGTTTATCACTATATACAATGAATTCAGGCCCTAATACTATGTTTACGACTGTATACAGTCAATTCAGGCACAGGTCAGAATATCTCTAGTACCATGTTTACTACTGTATACAGTGAATTCAGGCCCAAATACCATGTTTATGACTGTATATAGTGAATTCATGCACTACTACCATGTCTACTACTGTATACAGTGAATTCAGGCACAGGTCAAAATATCTTATGTACCATGTCTACCACTGTGTACAGTGAATTCAGGCACTGATACCATGTGTACCATTGTATACAATGAATTCAGGTCCTAATGCCATGTTTAGCATTGTATACAGTGAATTCAGGCACTGATACCATGTTTACCACTGTATACAGTGAATTCAGGCACAGGTCAAAATATCTCTAGTACCACGTCTACCACTGTGTACAGTGAATTCAGGCACTGATACCATGTGTACCATTGTATACAATGAATTCAGGCCCTAATACCATGTTTAGCATTGTATACAATGAATTCAGGCCCTAATACCATGTTTAGCATTGTATACAATGAATTCAGGCCCTAATACCATGTTTAGCATTGTATACAATGAATTCAGGCCCTAATACCATGTTTAGCATTGTATACAATGAATTCAGGCCCTAATACCATGTTTAGCATTGTATACAATGAATTCAGGCCCTAATACCATGTTTAGCATTGTATACAGTGAATTCAGGCACTGATACCATGTGTACCATTGTATACAATGAATTCAGGCCCTAATACCATGTTTACAACTGTATATAGTGAATTCAAGCACAGGTCAAAATATATCTAGTACCATGTCTACCACTGTGTTCAGTGAATTCAGGCACTAGTACCATGTTTACCGCTGTATACAGTAAATTCAGGCACTAGTACCATGTTTACCACTGTATACAGTAAATTCAGGCACTAGTACCATGTTTACTGCTGTATACAGTAAATTCAGGCACAGGTCAGAATATCTCTAGTACCATGTTTACCACTGTATACAGTAAATTCAGGCACTAGTACCATGTTTACCGCTGTATACAGTAAATTCAGGCACAGGTCAAAATATCTTTAGTACCATGTTTACCGCTGTATACAGTAAATTCAGGCACTAGTACCATGTTTACCACTGTATACAGTAAATTCAGGCACAGGTCAGAATATCTTTAGTACCATGTTTACCACTGTATTCAATGAATTCATTCATTTTTGTGGGCACCATTTTTTTAAGGTTCAGTATAAAATTACAAATTTTGATGGTACAAAATAAGTTCATGGATTATGCATCTTACAGAAATGGCCATTAGGGTACAGACATTATACATTGGGCAAAAACAATATACATAGTGTATTTAGGACAAAGACAATATTTGAATTTGGATTTTGTTGTAACCATGAAATCCATGAAAATTTGTACCCATCGAATAGAAGTGCACTCACATGGAAATGTGAGCAGCATAGACTTGCTGAATGTGAAAGCAGATCAGGGTCTACACAGTTAGTTGGAAATCATAATTAGAAAAAAACAGGGTAGACCCTGTTTAGTGGGCCAATTAAGTGATGACAGATCAGAGTCTGCACTGTTTGGTAGAAATCATATCTGGAAAAAAAACAGGGTAGACCCAGTTTTGTGGGTCGATTAAGTGATGACAGATCAGAGTCTGCACTGTTTGGTAGAAATCATAATTAGAAAAAATAGGGTAGACCCTAGTTTGAAGGCCAGTTAAGTGATGACGGATCAGTTTCCAATTTGTTCACACTGAGTGCATGTTATACATAAATATGATATTTTTGTCAAGCTCACATTTGCAAAAGCGTGACAAAGTGATCCGTGCATCAGTCCATCTGTGCATCAGTCCATCCGTCCACACCCTAGATTAAGATCAATTTTAAAGTTTTTTAGATTAAGCTCAGAGGTAATATCTTTTTACTTTCTAGCTAAATAAAAGGTTTGCTTGACAAAAAGAGAGTCTCTTGTATATTTATTCTTCTGCTACTATTCAGGGATAGTTCAGGATTTACATGACTGCCCTGTTTGTGTTAGATTTATTACATAGATGCCTAATTGCATGCCAGATTTATGACATAAATGCCTAATTGCATGTCAGATTCATTATATAGATGCCTAATTGCATGTCAGATTTATTACATTGGTGTCTAGCTGCATGTCTGATTTATTACATAGATGGTTAATCGCATGTCTGATTTATTACATTGGTGTCTAACTGCATCTCTGATTTATTACATAGATGCCTAATTGCATGCTCAATTTATTACATAGATGCCTAATTGCATGTCTGATTTATTACATTGGTGTTGAACTGCATGCCCGATTTATTAATAAAGATGCCTAATTGCATGTCTGATTTATTACATTGGTGTCCAACTGCATGCCTGATTTGTTGCATAGATGGTTCATTGCATGTCTGATTTATTACATTGGTGTCTAACTGCAGGCCTGATTTATTACATAGATGGAGAAAAGCAGGAGCTTTAGCCACCCTACTTGCCTGCATGGCTGCCATATTGAATTGCCTGCATGGCTGCCATATTGAATTGCCTGCATGGCTGCCATATTGAATTGCCTGCATGGCTTCCATATTGAATTGCCTGCATGGCTTCCATATTGAATTGCCTGCATGGCTTCCATATTGAATTGCCTGCATGGCTGCCATATTGAATTGCCTGCATGGCTGCCATATTGAATTGAATTGCCTGCATGGCTGCCATATTGAATTGCCTGCATGGCTGCCATATTGAATTGCCTGCATGGCTTCCATATTGAATTGCCTGCATGGCTGCCATATTGAATTGCCTGCATGGCTTCCATATTGAATTGCCTGCATGGCTGCCATATTGAATTGCCTGCATGGCTTCCATATTGAATTGCCTGCATGGCTGCCATATTGAATTGCCTGCATGGCTGCCATATTGGCTTGCGTATAGTGCAAGATCAACTGTGATGATTGTAATCCCAGATCAGCAGCTGCAGATCAGAATCTACTCTTTTTGTTCTTATTAAATTGAGTTAACAGCATAGATCATGATTTGTCTGTATTGTACTCCACCAGATCTGGTCTATGCTGTTTGCTGTTAGACTGCATGGCATTGTACTACACCAGATCTGGTCTATGCTGTTTGCTGTTAGACTGTGCATGGCATTGTACTACACCAGATCTGGTCTATGCTGTTTGCTGTTAGACTGTGCATGGCATTGTACTACACCAGATCTGGTCTATGCTGTTTGCTATTAGACTATGCATGGAATTGTACTACACTGGATCTGGTATATGCTGTTTGCTGTTAGACAGTGCATGGCATTGTACTACACCAGATCTGGTCTGTACTGTTTGCTGTCAGACTATGCATGGCATTGAACTACACCAGATCTGGTCAATGCTGTTTGCTGTTAGTGCATGGTATTGTACTACACCAGAACTGGTCTGTACTGTTTGCTGTTAGACAGTGCATGGCATTGTACTACACCAGATCTGGTCTGTACTGTTTGCTGTCAGACTATGCATGGCATTGAACTACACCAGATCCAGTCAATGCTGTTTGCTGTTAGACAGTGCATGGTATTGTACTACACCAGATCTGGTCTGTGCTGTTTGCTGTTAGACAGTGCATGAATAGTTAAGACAATTTCCTTTTGACATTGATTGATATTTCCAAAGAGCTGACATCTTTGTGACTGAAGTTGTCATCTCCAACAACAACAAAAACTCTCTTAAAAATACCCCATAACCCAAAGGTTATTCTGTCTGTATTCCCATGACCTTTTGACTCTTCATTTTTTCACAATTTTACCATCATTATCACTTCTTTTTCTAATGTCATATCTTTTTTCAGGCCAGAGAGACAGTGAAAAAATATGATAATGCAACATATAGTTTAGAAACTACAGTCAAAGAAACCAGTGAGCTGGAAAGACGAGCCAATTTGGCTGGAGTGGAGCTCCTTAAAGCCACAGAATCCCTGGGTAATATCCGTGCCCAGATCCATGATTATGATAGAAAGAGGGGAAAGCAAGAGAGACTGCTTCGGGATGTTAACTCTGTAAGAATGATTGTAATTAATGTTAACTCTGTAAGAATGATTGTAATTAATGTTAACTCTGTAAGAATGATTGTAATTAATGTTAACTCTGTAAGAATGATTGTAATTAATGTTAACTCTGTAAGAATGATTGTAATTAATGTTAACTCTGTAAGAATGATTGTAATTAATGTTAACTCTGTAAGAATGATTGTAATTAATATTAACTCTGTAAGAATGATTGTAATTAATGTTAACTCTGTAAGAATGATTGTAATTTTTGAGTCAATCTTCTAACAACACCATGAAAGAGATATACTTTAGTATCAAAAAAGTTTATTAGCCTTTTGTTGTACTGAGATTTAATCACACAAATGATCTTTTGTATGATTGAGATAAAATTCCAATCATAGTAAAAAATATTATAGTATATAATTTGCATATTTCAAAACAAAACAAGCTCCATACTTTTGTTTTAAGATAATGTAACATATTAACTTTGTTCTGACATTATTATATGACTATTACAGTGTTACTCAGTTTTACATGGCTATTACAATGTCACTCAGTTTTACATGGCTATTACAGTGTTGCTCAGTTTTACATAATTATTACAGTGTCAGTCAGTGTTACATGGCTATTACAGTGTCAGTCAGTTTTACATGGCTATTACAGTGTTACTCAGTTTTACATGGCTATTACAATGTCACTCAGTTTTATATGGCTATTACAGTGTTGCTCAGTTTTACATAATTATTACAGTGTCAATCAGTGTTACATGGCTATCAGTGTTACATGGCTATTACAGTGTCACTCAGTTTTACATGGTTATTAGTCTTGCTCAGTTTTACATAATTATTAGTGTCAATCAGTTTTATGTGGCTATTACAATGTCACTCAGTTTTACATAATTATTAGTGTCAATCAGTTTTATGTGGCTATTACAGTGTCACTCAGTTTTACATGGTTATTAGTTTTGCTCCGTTTTACTTGATTACAGTGTTGCTCAGTTTTACTTGGTTATTATAGTGTCACTCAGTTTTACTTGGTTATTACAATGTCACTCAGTTTTACATGGTTATTAGTTTTGCTCCGTTTTACTTGATTACAGTAGTTGCTCAGTTTTACTTGGTTATTATTATAGTGTCACTCAGTTTTACTTGGTTATTATAGTGTTACTCAGTTTTACTTGGTTATTATAGTGTCACTCAGTTTTATTTGGTTATTACAGTGTTACTTAGTTTTACTTGGTTATTAGTGTCATGCAGTTTTACATGGCTATTAGAGTGTTGCTCAGTATTAATTGGTTATTGCAGTGTCACTCAGTTTTATTTGGTTATTACAGTGTCACTCAGTTTTACTTGGCTATTAGTGTCACTCAGTTGTCACTCAGTTTTACATGGCTGTTACAATGTCACTCAGTTTTACATGGCTTTTACTGTGTCACTCAGTTTTACATAATTATTAGTGTCATTCAGTTTTACAAAGCTATTACAATAATGTCACTTCATTTTACATGGCTATTACATTGTCACTCAGTTTTATATGGTGATTACAGCATCACTCAGTTTTACATGGCTGTCACAGTGTCGCTCATTTCTGCATGGCTATTACCATGGCACTCAGTTTTACATGGCTGTTACAGTGTCAATCATTTCTGCATGGCTATTACCATGGCACTCAATTTTACAAGGCTATTACAGTGTCACTCATTTCTGCATGGCTATTACCATGGCACTCAATTTTACATGGCTGTTACAGTGTCACTCATTTCTGCATGGCTATTACCATGGCACTCAATTTTACAAGGCTATTACAGTGTCACTCATTTCTGCATGGCTATTACCATGGCACTCAATTTTACAAGGCTATTACAGTGTCACTCATTTCTGCATGGCTATTACAGTGTCACTCATTTCTGCATGGCTATTACCATGGCACTCAATTTTACAAGGCTATTACAGTGTCACTCATTTCTGCATGGCTATTACCATGGCACTCAGTTTTACATGGCTGTTACAGTGTCACTCATTTCTGCATGGCTATTGCCATGGCACTCAGTTTTACATGGCTGTTACAGTGTCACTCATTTCTGCATGGCTATTACCATGGCACTCAATTTTACAAGGCTATTACAGTGTCACTAACATAATTTGTATATACACCTGGAAAGGTTCCTGGAAAAAAAGTAAACTTTTGATTTTTTTATCCCCTTGCCGGTGAAGTTGGGAGGGGTATAACATTTTACCTATTTATTCATGAGTTCATTTGTTCATTGTTTGTTTGTTTGTTCATTTGTTAAAAGTTGGTAGGTGGATACATCTCAGAAAGAGTAAAGCAGTGATACAAAACTAGGTCACTTGGACCAAATGTTCACACTTCAGTCACTTTTGTATTTTAATCTGTTCATTCATTACACCCTCAATATTTTGAAACTCTTTCACCTGCATTAATGAAAACTGGAATTTGGAAACACATCAACAAAAGTAACTCAGCCATACCAATACTAGGTCATTGTGACACAATTTTCATGCTTAACTAACTTTTGTATTTTAAGCTGTTTGTTACATGCTCAATATCTTGGACTCTATTTCACCTATGCTTGAAAATTGATATGTGATTGCATCTTAGAAAAGTATTTCAGCTCTACCAAAACTAGGTGATTGTGACCACGGTTTCATACATGAGTGGCTTTTAAATTTTCAACATTCTGTTCATTACACCTGTAATATCTTGGACCATATTTTACCAACATTCATGAAAATTGTGATGTGGATTCATCTTAACATAGAATAACTCAACTGTACGAACACTTGGTCATTGAGACTGTTGGTGCTTGATTTACTTTTTTTTTTCAGTTATATTTTGTTACATCCTTAATATTTTAGACCCTATTTGACCAACACTCATGAAAATTGCAATGTAGATACATATCAAGGTGAGCAATCCTACCATATAAAAACTAGGTCACTGGGACCTAATTTTCATGCTCTAGTGCCTCTTTTATTTTCCTCTGTACCAGTTTAAATATTATCAAAATGTACTCTTGTTGGTGAGAGGATTCATGGAAACATCATTCTTTTTTCAGCTGTTGTCCAAGAGGGATTTAGAATACAAAGACCTTGACTCCAGAGCAAGGAGCACCGCTGACAAGTAAGAAAGAAATAAAACAAAATTATCCTCTTACATATACTGTATTTTTGGACGATGGAGAAATTTGAGTGATTTCAAGGTCTCAGAGTGAGATCTCAAACTTAGATTCCATTGGAATTTATCATCTTATATGTCATAATCTCCCAGTATCTGCAAGCACTAAAATATAAATGAAATTTAAAACCCCAATTCTTGGGAAAAATTGCTAAATTTTATGTTCACAAAAAAACTATATTGTGTTACCCATGCTTAAACTCTATAGAAGTTATGATCGATGTGTGTATGTCCAAGGATTCTTATTCATGTTGTATACTGTATATACTCGAGTATGAGTCGGATCCAAACTGCAAATTGCAACTGCATAATGCACCAGCAGATCAAGGTCTCTCTTGCTTTTTTTACTGGTTAATCCTAACAAACTGCATTGACCCTGATCTGCCAGCACATTATGCAATGGCAGATCTAGGTCTGTGCAGTTTGAAATTGAATCCGACTTATACATGAGTATATATGGTTTATCACTAGCAAGCATGGATATAATGTTTACTTTAATAATTTGCTTTGTTTTATATGAAATGGGAGTGAATATATACTTTTCCACAACCATCGAAAGAATGTTAAGAATCAGATATCATGCTTTCTGTTTACACTTATTTTTGAATACCTGAAACCCCCTAATTTGCGCTTATAAAATTGAATTGCTTTGTTTACAGTCTTTTGGGTTTAAAAGAGTTGGAACAAAATATTGCCTCTTGCTGATATCTTTGCTGAAGTGACATATCAGGGGAACATGTTACTTGTTTAAGTGGAGATTACATCGTAAGTGACGTATCAGGGGAACATGTTACTTGTTTAAGTGGAGATTACATCGTAAGTGACATATCAGGGGAACATGTTACTTGTTTAAGTGGAGATTACATCGTAAGTGACATATCAGGGGAACATGTTACTTGTTTAAGTGGAGATTACATTGTAAGTGACATATTAGGGGAACATGTTACTTGTTTAAGTGGAGATTACATCGTAAGTGAAATATCAGGGGAACATGTTACTTGTTTAAGTGGAGATTACATTGTAAGTGACATATCAGGGGAACATGTTACTTGTTTAAGTGGAGATTACATCGTAAGTGACATATCAGGGGAACATGTTACTTGTTTAAGTGAAATCTATGTCTAAAGCGTTTTATATAGCTTAGAGGATTAGCGATCACTTTAAATACACTCTGAATAAAATCTAAAATGAACAGTACTTGCAAAGCTCCAAATGGTGCTTCCTGGTTGGACAGTGTTTAAATTGCGCCTTTATTTGTCAGGAAATTTTCAAAAAAGAAAACAACTGTCCCTTTTCAGTTTTTTTTATGATGAGTTGTGGCAACAAAAAACATTATTTTCACTTGAATAACTGTTACACTGATACACAGTTAACATTAATGGATGTTCACCTCATTCTAGAAAGACATCACACATGACACCAAACTGAGTCCAAGCCATGGGAGGTAATGCATTCAGTAATTTTGGAAAATCTAATTCTTCATGAATTTTAGCACTTAATTTTGGGAATTTGGTGGGAGTAAATTGCATTGGAGCATTGGATTTTTAATTTACACATATTGTTCTATAAAAAGCAAAAACAATTTGCTAATGGAATATGCTCGTCATATTTGACCTTCAGTGCAATAGTGCAGGCATTTTCCACATTCATTTTGTGAAAGCTGTGTTACATGTTCTTCTCAGTAGAACTGAATTTATCCTTTATTTTTAATTTACAGTCATATTGTTCTACAAAAAGCATTACCATTGGTTAATAGAATGGGTCCTTGAACCTCAGGTCTCATGTTATGTCATATTGTATGACAGGATTTGGGAATGCTTATCTGCTATGACTGATCCATCTAGTTTGCTTATCATATTTACCATCTCTTCAAGTATCTACACATAGCATCATCCAAGAAAAAGTTGATTGAAGACCATTTTTGTATATTTTGGTGATGGGTGTGGGTGTGGAATTATAAGAATTTTGTCAGGAAATGAAATGTTAAAACATTTGCTGTCACTTTCATTTACCATTTGTCATTTGCTGTCACTTTCATTTACCATTTGTCATTTGCTGTCACTTTCATTTAACATTTGTCATTTGATGTCACTTTCATTTGACATTTGTCATTTTCTGTCACTTTCATTTAACATCTGTCATTTGCTGTCACTTTCATTTACCATTTGTCATTTGCTATCACTTTTATTTACCATTTGTCATTTGCTATCACTTTCATTTACCATTTGTCATTTGCTGTCACATTCGTTTATCATTTATCAGTTGCTGTCACTTTCTTTTATCCTTTGTTATGTGCTGTTAATTTTCATTTACCATTTGTCATTTGCTGATACTTGAGCAAATAATTATGCAGACTGTTACTAAATAAATGTAACTTTAATTTTTGTTCAATTTCTTTACACAAAGATAATTAGACTAAACATCATTAATTTCACAAATTGTGAAAGAAAGGGAATAAAATAGTTTAGTTGTGAAAGTGACTAGTGTGTGATTCTTTTCCTCATTCAAAGACAATAAAGTATGTTTAAATTGAGAAATTATTGCAAGATAAAACTCAGTGCAAAAATGTGATCCAACAGCCATCCTATTATTAAAACTTCATGGTTTTAAACTCATCAAGATTAGCTTTTCTTGATTAGACTACATGTACTGGTAGTTGTCTCGAAGTAAACTTAGAATCTTGCAGGAGGTATTCAGTAAACACTTGCTCCCAGACTGATCTAGTTGGACTTTTTTGACAAAAACATTTTCAGCATGAGAAGCAATGGCCACTTAAGTTATACACATAAAGTTTGCTAAGCATTTGTAGATGACCTGCATAGATGTTCATTTTATAACTTTTGAATCACTGAAGATATTTAAATAAAACTTTGACCAGTTATATATCAGTGTGTCACAAACCGTAGTCATGCCCTCTGCCTGAAGGTTAAGTTCATTGCATTAGAAAATATAAATCAATGACCTCTATCCAACTTATAAATATAAATCAGTGGCCTCTATCCAACTTTTAAATATAAATCATTGACCTCTATCCAACTTTAAAAATAAATCTGTGACCTCTATCCAACTTTTAAATATAAATCATTGACCTCTATCCAACTTTTAAATATAAATCATTGACCTTGATCCAACTTTTAAATATAAATCATTGACCTCTGTTCAACTTTTAAACCAATGAAGATATTTTAATAAAGCTTTAGCCTTTTATATATCTTGACAGTGTCTCACTTATTCAAAGTCATACTCCCACCTCAAGGTCAAGGTCACAACAAAAGATAATACAAGTCAGTGCCCTGTTTCCTTATTCAGGCTCTCATTTTTTAACCTCGTACAGATATTTGGATGAAACTTTACCCAGGTCTACACCTTATCAGACAATAGTCAAGTCCCTAGCTCAAAGGTCAAGGTCATAGGTAGGGAAAAGGTTGCAAGTCATATTATGTGCCATTTGTGGTACTTTTGTTTTAATCCCCTCATGACTGCATACTTGAGAGTTATAAAAAAATTGCAACATTCAAAATAAGAATGTATCAAAACAAATAGATACCTGTTTTCAAGTCATTATTTCTCAAGTCTAGTTCTTATAAAATTTCATCCTTTTTATTCAGCTTGAGTAGACTTCAGGGTGAACTTTCAGTATTAGCTCAAAAAGAAAAAGAGACTGTTGGTGCCTTAAGAGACAGTGAGGATATACTGGCAAAGCGCCGAATGGAAATTTCAAGAATGCGTGATCAGGTAAGAGGATGACATATTTTCATCTTATTTTCTTTTTCTTGTTATACTTCATAGATAACTACTAATGTGTAAACCATTAGTATTAATATGTAGTCTTTGCTTTCATATTTAATCTAACAATGAGTGTTTTGTAAAGCATTCTTTAGTTGTTTTTATTTTCTTTAAAAAAAATGTGTTCCTATATACTGTTTAACTTATTGCATTCAAGGCATGCGAGGATTTCTATATTTTTTAACCCAACCACATATCCCGAGGTTAAGATTGCTGTATTTTCAACCCACTACATATCCCCAGGCCATCTTGAAAAAATTATTTGTCTACTTTCCTCTGACCAACTCATCAAAAATGTTTTGACTTCTTTTTTTTCATGACTCTGAGCATATTTTTTCATATGTTTGAAATTGTTTAAAATCCTGCAGCAGGCAAAAGAATTCCCACAAACATACCTAATTAATGTCTTGGTCAAAGTACAGCAAAATCAAGAATTTTTGTAAGGAAGGCCCACACATGAAGTAGAGTGTGACTGGAGGCCATCATGTGTTTTTGAGGTAACTTGAATGCCTTGAAGAAATAACTTTGCCTTTGGAAGACCTTAAAGACATCACCGCTGTGCCATTGATTAAGCTTGAACAGCTGGGCATGGGTCAGTGGCTCCAATACAGGTCTTTCTTCAGTGCATCAATGACCAGGTGTCTTTACCCCTTCAGGCACCAAGGCACCCTTTTTCTTCTCATACCCATATATGGTCCCTCACTATACAACACCTTAGTATAATGAAGTCCCTCACTATACAGCACCTTTGTATAATGAAGTCCCTCACTATACAGTACCTTAATATAATAAAGTCCCTCACTATACAGTACCTTAATATAATGAAGTCCCTCACTATACAGTACCTTAGTATATTGAAGTCCCTCACTATACAACACCTTAGTATAATGAAGTCCCTCACTATACAGTACCTTGTATAATGAAGTCCCTCATTATACAGTACCTCAATATAATGAAGTCCCTCACTATACAGTACCTTAGTATAATGAAGTCCCTCATATAACATGATTATGGTAATTTTTAGATCCCATTTCAGGGATGAATTAAAGTTAGATATTGACCCTACCTCAGTGTAAGGCAACCTTGTTTATACATTACATTCTTATTGGACCCCCGAGCAACATTTAATTGAAGGACCACTGTTCTTACAACCTTTCTGCCCCCCCCCCTCCGAGTTGAAGGATCACTGTTCTTATGCCCATATATTTACCCTATTACGATCCCTGCCTACTTAGAAATGTACCGATTACGTTTCTTTTAATCATTGCATAATATCCAGTTATTGAAAGCCACAAATTACAAATTTGTATTTTTCAGTTGGGATATCTATCCATGCATAACAGAACCCATCCAAAAAGAGCGTATCTACCTGTGTAAAATTTGATTGTAAATCGTAACAGTTTGTAGTCTGTAGTTGCTAACCATATTGACTTCTATGGCTGGTCAGAAGTATTTGCCATGTGTGAATTCAAAGTACAGATACATGCTTTCAGAGGCTATAATAAAGTCATTTATTAGCTTAATAGAATGTAGTATTAGTACAATATTTAAATATGTAATAGCTCATTTATACGGCTATATTAATTTAAGCAAATAATCTAATTAAAGAATGGAGTAAATTAGTACATAAACATTTGTGAAGTTTTTAGTCTTATTTTGTCAATGACAAAATATCAAAGGTGATTTGTTTTTTTGTTTTTTTTTTCACTCAGGACTTTTTTCAATAAAACTGCAATATTTCAATCATATTATAAATGAATAGGTTACCATAAAAACACCAAATCTAAAACAAGCGTAAAAAATATTTTCTCGCATGTTTTATAATACTGCATTTAATGTTAATACAAATAAATGTAATTGATCAAAGAAATAATGATATGCATATATTCAAATGCATATTACCTTTATGTGTATCTCAGCATTAAGCTCTGAAAGCCTGTATCTGCTGCACCAGATTGAATTGACCTTTGTTGACCTTTGGGTGTTTGGCTGTTCCACTAAGTGTTGTGCCCCCCTCTGCATGTAACAAACATCAATCAGTCACTGTGTGGATGGTTCATTGCACACACATATTAGCATAATCCAGGCCACGCTTAATAGTTAATATCCAATAGACCATTTTCACAGTCTCCAATCTGAGCATCCTTGGCCTTGTCTCCCATGTTTGAAACATATCGAGAATGAGGCTGAAGCTGTAAAGTCAATGCATGACAGCAGTGTGACACAGAGAACACTGTAAAGTCACTGCATGACAGCAGTGTGACACAGAGAACACTGTAAAGTCACTGCATGACAGCAGTGTGACAAACAAGAACACTGTAAAGTCACTGCATGACAGCAGTGTGACACAGAGAACACTGTAAAACCTTACATCTTGCGCTCATATATTTGAGTGTATTTAATTTGAAATGATCAAGTATTTAGTTCAGTGGGTCAAATTGTTATTTTTCCTTTTTTTTAAATTCAAATGTGTTTTATCGATAAACTTGTTCTGTATATACCATGTGTTTTGCCTGCCTCCCGGGCAATTCAGTGTATTGTATAGGATATTTATTTATTATCTTCAGACCCTTTTTTAAGTATTTATATTTTTCATTTGATTTTAAAATTTTCTCTAAAACTTGGACCATTAATGTCAAATAACAAAGTTCAGTAGGTTTTTCAGTTATAATAGTCCATTATTGTCTTTAATATACATATGTCAGGCGTACACCCTAATCAGCATGATAATGTGATATCACACATTACTGTTGATTATTGGCGATTGTGAAACTTGTCTATTGGTAGAATGCTGATGAAGCTTTGACTTGATATAACAAAAGAAGCCAGCAGAATGTTTTCGCAAGTACTTATTATGAGGAGAAAATCCAAACAGAGAGGTTACATATCTTAAAGGAAAATGATAGGATATAAGTTAAACGTAATATCTGATATTGAGCCTATAAAGTCTTAGGTCATACCCATCTTAGAATAAAAAATAATTTAGAAATTTCATTAGCAAAGAAAAAAACCACTTAAAGTTGCTTAGTTTGTTTGTTCAACTATTATCTTTAATAACTTTGTGAATTGTAACTGAAAAAAAAGTTAATCGCTAATTGTTTGATGTTTTACAAGGCTGTAATAGGTGAGACATGATATTGCAGGTAAAAGTAATGTAATATTTGTAAATTTTTGTACCTTCTAATTTTTTGTACACCAGCAACTAATTGCAATTAAAACTTTTTAATGTACATTGTTTTTTCATACAGAAAATTCGTAAAATATAAACAAATGTTCTGTTTGAAAAATTTTAAAATGTCAAATTTTATGTATTTAAAACTGAGCCAAAATTATAATTTATATTTTTGCCTATAATTATTGTACATCTGAAAATATAATTAGTATAAAAAGAGTGTGGACAAAATTACAGAAAATGTTGTATATATGTATATAAATATGTGCATGTATGTAGATATGCACGTGTATATAAATATGTATATGTATATAGATATGCACAATTATATAGACATGAACATGTATATAAATATGTACATGTATATAGATATGTATATTTATGTTAATATATATCTCCTGTTATACTGAGAATAAGACATGTACCCTAGTTCTTTGATAATAAACCCATCCCTTACTTTTAAGTTTTTTGAATATTTTCATATTACAATGCCTTGTCCAAAACCCCAGTTTTGAAACAAATTTACAAGGTTGTGTACTCAGACTTATCACAGGAGAGAAACTGTACTTATATACACATATCAATCACATCCATCTATCATAAAAATGATAAAACAGTTAGTTTTTCAATTGTGAAAAATGACAAAGGTTGTGATTTGTACATTGCATCCATCAAAGAGTTATGCCTGATGACAAAAATAGTTATATTCAATCCCTATTAGCTCAACAGTCACACATGTGTACTCTTATGTCATAACTAATAGAGTATGTGTACTCTTATGTCATAACTAATAGAGTATGTGTACTCTTATGTCATAACTAATAGAGTATGTGTACTCTTATGTCATAACTAATAGAGTATTTTAGAGTGTTTTTCACAAGTATAATTTAGTTTATTTAAAAATGAGATTTTGAAAATTGATCTTCATCTAAATGTAAGGCTGTTTCTGTTTTGAAAATCTATTATGAATTAATTTCTTCTTTATTTCACCATTCATTGCAGTTAATTTTATATTTTGATGATACTTCCATTCATTGCAAATAATTTTATAATCTTGACCATACTTCCATTCATTGCAATTAACAGTTACATGAATTGTATATTATAGAACTTATTATAAACGAATGAAAAATTTGAAATGCTCTTGTTTATGTAACTACCATTCAGATTTCATACTGATGTAAACATCCACAATTTATGTGGTAAAAGCATGTTAGCTATTAAACATATTCAGGTACTGATATCTTTCAATCATTTTTTAAAATTGTTTGATAAAACCTACCTTTATGTTGTTTTTTTTTAATCTCCAAAAAGATCTGTGTCAAATTTTGTTGACAAAATATCGTGCAAAACTTGTAATGCTTAAGCAATATTGATGAGTTGTATTCTTATTCTGCAAACTTCCAATTGAAAAACAATATGTAACATAAAACACATGTAACTATTAAAGAATAAAGATGGAGCTTTCAAAATAATATATTAAAGTTTCTCAAAAGAGAATCGGTCAGAGATGCACAGAAAGACCTGGAAATTTTTAAGAGTTTTCTTCAAATTTTATGAAGTTGTACACATATATAAACTTTCAGTGTAAATATTGCAAAGTTTTGAAAGAGTTTAAGTGTTGATAAATAATTATTTTATGAATTAATGACACAAAATTAGATGATGATGAAATCAGTTATATTAATTAATTAATATACAAATAATATTGTAATTAATTGATCATAATGCATGATATTAAATAATTTCTTTTGCTGGAGAAGTCAAACAAGTTTTTGTCAGTACCTTTAATCTAACAGGTACATGTTATTGTAGATCTGATCATACCTACAATTTTGACTGTACTTTTTTACTTAAGAATTTGAAAAAATATTACCATATTTCTATGATTCAAGATAAGTTCATTTGAGACTTTAAGAACATTTTTACAACAGTTTAATAACAGAAATAGCATTGAATGATAAGACCACTCGTAAGTTATGAAAGAATTTATTTGGAAGGTCCCTGGATTTAAAACAAGAGGACTATAGTGTATTTTTCTTTAAAACTGTGTGACTGCATGTGTCTCACTGCAGTATGCATGTATGTGTGTTTTAACTGCAGAGGGTGCTTTGAAGTGAATACACAGTGGAACAGCCAACACTTATTATGTTAACATGGTATGCAATCTGGTTTTATTCTCACCTGGTTACTAGTTATATCTACTTTTCATGCAATATGATACCCAAATATTGTTTCTTTGCAAAACTTAAGATGTAAATTATATGACAATGAAACCATATTTCAGTAATTTTTTTTCTAAACCAGGCACTGTAACTGTGATTAAAAAATTAGGCCATATTATGGATCTGGCCACTGTACAGATTTGTACAAATTAGGCCATATTATGGACCTGGACACTGTACAGATTTGTACAAATTAGGCCATATTATGGACCTGGCCACTGTACAGATTTGTACAACTTAGGCCATATTATGGACCTGGCCACTGTACAGATTTGTACAACTTAGGCCATATTATGGACCTGGCCACTGTGCAGATTTGTACTATAGTGGCCTTATTAAGAACAAAATAAGTGGCCAGTTTACCGATGTGGCGAGGTATCAGAAAAGCTTTTTAAGTAAAGTTTTACCATATTTTGTGATGAAATACATTAATTTATTACTACTTAACAAAGTTTCAATTAGCTACCTGATAATATTTATATCACAAATATTGTTTATTGATTCTATTCATAAGGAATTGGAGAGAGGGAGGGGGGAGATAATCATCTAATCATGTCCAGAAATGAAATCCAGATCTTAGTGCAAAGACAGTACGGTCTTATCTTTGGATAAAACCCAAATTTGATCTTATTAATTCAGTTTGAATTTGTAGCTATTAAATTGTTCCTCTTTAATTTTGTTGTGTAAAAAGCAAAAGTTCCGATAAATGGAGATGGCGTTAAACATGAGTATACTGCATATGTTCTTCCTTTCAAATAGTTTTAGGTTATACTTTTTTGTGGATATCAGTGTTCAAGGTTTTTTGAGAAAAGAAAGACATTTGCATTGAAATTTAAATTCATGTTTTGGAAAAGGAATCCTATTGTTTCCACAGAAGGAATCCTATTGTTCCACAGGAGGATAAATATTCATTTGGTCTTTAAATTTGTGGTTTGTAACAGCCATGAAATCCATGAAAATTGGTATCCTATGAAAATTGGTATCCTATAAAAATTAGTATCCTATGAAAATTGGTATCCTATAAAAATTGGTATCCTATGAAAATTGGTATCCTATAAAAATTGGTATCCTATGAAAATTGGTATCCTATGAAAATTGGTATCCTATAAAAATTGGTATCCTATGAAAATTGGTATCCTATAAAACATTGTGAATTGACAGTATATCTTGATAGGTATATGTTTTCCAAACATCAGGCTAAAGATGCTATGTTTTGTAATCATTTTATGATTTGTAATACAGTATTTTAACAAATTTCGCTTTTTGTGTAGACCCTGAATTATTTAGTATTCAGTGTATAGACCCTGAATTATTTAGTATTCAGTGTATGTCTCAAGTCTCTTTTTTGTTGCGGAGAGGGGGGTATGAATATAAGTTCAGTGAATTTTATGATGCAAATACTGTTTCAGGTATTTGGAGTAAATGACACAATAATGCTTTGCTTACAGGTACTGTAGTCCAAAAGAAGACGCTAAGGAGACAATTTTTATTTAATTGTATGTATTAATTATCAGCTGTATTTTGAAAGACCTTGGATCTACAAACCCCCATATAATAAGGACTTGAAATTTATATACCTGTATACAGTTCAATATGTTATTAATGTACCACTAAGGGCCAATTAAAGGTTTTTAGTATAAACAGAAATTTGTTATTTTTAGACTAAATTGTTGGACTTCATACTTTCACTTCAAATGCTGCGCTCAATGCCATTAATCCCCAAAGAGTTCAGATTTGAACCCAAAAATCAGATCTAACAAAGAAAAATTCTTTTTGTATATTTTGCATAAATTATCTCTGAATTTAAAAAAGCAAAAGTTTTGATTTAAATTAAATGAATTATGAAAAAGTTTCAGTTTTTTTATTTGTATACAGGTTTTTCCAGACATTAAAACATGACTTACCTTTAAGGACAAGGGAGTACTCCCACAATTTATTCTCTAAAGAATCTGAATAAAACACTTTAATTTAAATGATAAATAATGGAGGTACTCGGTTGTGCTGTACAAGAAAAAGCTATTTTTTAACCAGAATGAAAAATACGGTGTTAGACTTAAAATGCTTGAATGGACATTTGCTAAATGCACACCATTGTTTTTTTGTATTATGGTTAGCTCAGTAATAGGCATGATTGGGCAGTATAATAGGGTTCACAAGATCGTCTCCAGTGGAAAACATTGTTCTCTGTCATAATCACATTAAGTCATTTAACATGGTTTCGGATGGATTTGTTTTACATACAAATCATGACTGATATTTCAGTTTCTTGCATTTTGATATTTAAACAAAAATGATACAGAAATGTTTACAATATAGTGGTATTTTGTATTTTGTTTTATTGTCCAGTAATGCAATATGTGTGGCCTTATCACAGTCTGATAGGTTATCCCTGGTTTGAGTAAAAGAGCTATAAATAGACAATACACATCATATTGTGTGACCGCTAAAGTGAAGAGTATTATCAAGGATGATTTCTCATCGATCCGTTCCTTATTCTTCGCTAAATCCAAGTTATAAATGGGTATCATTGTATTTTTTTATTTTCTGATCAGCCATTAGAAGCTGTTACAATTACAGCTACGTTCTGATATATATTTTAGATTGAAGTACTTGTATATTTCTTCATCCTAAAATAATTTATATGTGCATTTAGATGATACTTTTACATGTTGTATAAACCTCTGTCAACAATTGTAGAAGTATACCAGACATGCTGGATTTGTGGGGATAAATTTATAAAATGGAAATATGTTATACTTAGTTGGGAAGTTAAGGTGGATATGTATTGGGTCTGTTTATGTACACTTACTGTTGGAAAGTTGGAAGGTCAAAAAGTTAAATTTTAAAAAAAAAGTAAATAAATATGGAAAAATAAAACTTTCCAATACTCGATGCTAGGGGATTCTGCGGGAGGTTTTGGACCCTTACTGCATTCCAGACAGGTTTTTGCAACCCATTACAGACAGACATTTTGAATACCCCATGTCAGTAAGGTGTGAACTAAACCGACAAGAACGCATAGGAATATTGATATGGAGATATATATTGTCACCATAAGTGTATTAATCTCCTTTTATTTGGGCCTCATATCAAGATGTGGAGCCCTATAGTAGTTACCTTTTCCATCCATCTGTCTGTCTGTCTCTCTGTCCATCTGTCTGTCAGTCCATCCATTCACACTTCTCTTAACCAATATAGTTGTGCAACCCCTACATATAAGTGGATGCCATTTAGTAGGTGAATTGCCTATTACATGTAGATGTGCCTTTGAAGGTTTCATCTTTGTAGAGCCAATTTTAACAGAGTTATTGCCCTTTTGTGTCCATCAGTATAACAGCTCCACTTTAGCAGATCTTTGTAACCAGCAAAGCTCAGGAACCATTCAACATATTCTGATGCATTTTGGTATGTACATTGTCTCACAGACCTAGAATATGCCTTTATGGGTTTAGTCTCATTCAGAAGAGTTATGGCCTCCTGATTGTTTGTCCTCCTGACTTTAATTTCCACAAGATAACTTCACCAAAATTTGTTGGATTTAAACCACATTTGGGATGCAGTTTCATGTTGGTGAGACCTTGTATGATTTTTGATTTTCAGCATTCCACAACATCATTTACAGGAGTTATGGCCCCTAATTCCTCATCATTTACAGGAGTTATGGCCCCTGATTCTGATTCCTCATCTTCCTGATTTTTGTTTCCACAGCATAACTTTACTAAGCTTTGTTGGATTCATCCAGAGTTATCATGCACATTTACATTCATGAGACTTGGAATGAGTTGGATTTCCATCATTCCACATCATTTCTTAGAAGAGTTATGGCCCCTGAATGTTTTTATATTCTAACTTTGGTTTTCTAACAGAAATTCTTCTGTCTAAGGCCCTACTGAGCAAATTGTAAAGGGCATAGCCCTCTGTGATGTACCCACCTCTACTAGCTCTAGTCTCATGTCTTTAATTTCTGGCCTCAGTTTACCTGCTGAAAAAATTTTCTGCTATTAATTTTTCCTCTGTGCCAGACACAGAAAAAGGAACCCTCTATCTATAATTTTGGTTGTAAAATATAACTCCACTTCATACAGATCCTGAATACCTAGCCCTAACTGTCATAACATCCATATTACCACATACCATATGTACTTGCTTATAAGTCGGGTCCAACTGCAAAAAACATAAGCTCTGATCTGCCTTGCATAATGTGCTGGCAAATCAGGGTCTGTGTTGTTTGTTCTATTGATTACTCCTAAGAAACTGCATAGACTCAGATCTGCTCGTTTATTATTGGTGGCAGATCCGGGTCTGTGCAGTTGGATTGGCCTTATAAGTGATTATATATTTCTGGGCCATGTTCTCTAGGTTTCGGACACTAAACTTTTGTTTAAAAAGTACCCAAAAGAAGCAATGAAGTCTGATTTGTCTCTGAAATACAAGGTTTCATTTGACATGAATTGTTTTCTACTTTCCTATGCTCCAAATGGGAATAAAAAATACACTTACATTTTATAATGGGGTATAAAGATTTGTAATATATGTAAGAATGGCAAGGAAATACAAAAAGTAAAATTACTTCCATAAGTACCTTTTTTAGTTTAGTATGTTCACTTTTTGACGAGTAAGAAATTTCACTTGAATGTAAACTCTTAGGCACTTTATGGGAGTCAGAGACAAATTAACAGATTTATAAAAACAGGCAGCTCATTTGTCCTTTTATGAAAATGCGCATTGAAAATCTTTTGAGAAATTTTCAAATTTTGTTGAATTTTATAGTGTGTGAATGAAATTCCTGAAATATTTGACAATCAAAGAACCTAATTTGTTTACATTGATTTTTCTTCTCTAATGATACAGCCACTTAGTAATCTTTTATCCAAAATTGACTTATAAGTAGCTCAGTTTCCATGTTTTCCTTGTTACAAATAGTCACAATTTTTAAGAGATACTGTTCTTACAAAATTGCTGTAGTTGTACTAGCTGATGGTAGCCAAGTTTTTAAATGGGTTTTGTATAAACATATTTGCGATTGGTTGTATTTATCTTGACATACATGTCTATACTGATGTTTTGTAATATGAATATGCACAATAATTACATGTAAACAAGATGAAACTTGAATTTTCACCATGCTTGCTTTCAGAGCTTGAACCTGAAATATATTGGCATTAAATTTAACATTTTCATCAAGCTCACGTTAGTGGGGACGAGACATAGCAGTCATTTTTCCGATGGTGGTAATGGCTGTGGCAGCAGGATTGTCAACAGTTTGTTGGTTTTGGTTCACGTTTTTCATTTGCATATATTTCCTAAAACCCTTGATAGATTTTCATCATACTTGGCATGCATCTTTATGAAAATTAAGACAATTCTATGATATACTGGCTTGCCCCTTTACCTTGGGGTCAAGGCTGCAGTCATAGAAAATGCAAAAAGGTTTAGTTTAAAGTTTTCTCATTAGCCTATATTTCCTCAACCCCTTGATAGAGCCTAATAATACTAAGAGAATTCATTTTATGACATGCTCACTTGCTCCTTTTACCTTAGCTTCATGATCACATAGAAAATGTGCATGAAGTTTTGATTAAAGTTTTTTCATTTGCTTTTATTTCCTAAACTCCTTTGATAGATTTCTTCATACTTGGCATGAATCATTATGAAACTAAGACAATTCATTCTGTGAGATGCTGGCTTGCTCCTTTACCTTGGGGTCAAAGCCACAATGATAGAAAATTTGCATTATGTTTTGGTTAAAATTTTTCATTGCTGTATTTCTTAACCCCTAGATAAATTCTCATCATACTTGGCATGAATCATTATGAAGATAATACAATTCATTCTATGACATGCTTGCTTGCAGTTTTGACCTTGGGGTCAAGGTCACAGTCTGAGAAAATTTGCATTAAGGTTTTGGTAAAAATAATTTAGTTGCTTACATTTTCTAAACCCTTGATGCATTTTTGTCATATATGGCACAAATCATTATGAAGCTAAGACAATTCAGTCTACAACATGCATGCTTGCCCCTTTGACCTTGGGGTCTAAATTTGCATTTAAGTTTTGGTTAAAGTTGTTTCATTTGCTTATATTTTCTATATCCCTGGATGGATTTTCCTAAAACTTGGGTTTGATCATTGTGAATCTAAGACAATTTCTGCCACATGCTCACTTGCCCTTTTGACTTCAGGGTCAAGGTCACAGGCATAGAAAATTTGTCTTAAGGTATTGGTTCCAGTTTTTTCATTTGCTTATATTTCCTAAACCACATGAGGAATTTTCTTCATACTTTGGATGAATCATTATGAAACTAAAACAAATTCTGTGACCTGCTTGCTCAAACATTTGACCTTGGGGTCAAGGTCACATTTTACAGCAATGCTTGCGACATTGGCTCAACATGCAGGCCTTTGCCTTGTTAAATGGTAGTATTTTGTGCATCACCTACAATTTGACAGCTATTATATTACTAAGACCTCATATTGGCACAAACGATAAAAAATACACTAAGACTTCATATTGCCGCAAACGATAAAAAATACACAAGTTAATGCCCAGTGCAACCATACAAAATTATATTGTGTGCATTTAGTATCAATAGACACATACCTTTGCTGATTCAAAAGTATAAATTTTGTGTAAGGTATGAGGTACAATTAGGTAACAGTGCCATGCCTAAATAATCCAAGTTCCATGTACTTGTGCCTTAGCATTGCCCAAAATAACACAGGTTCCTTGTACCTATGCCTTAGCTTTGCTAGTAGATTTGAAATAGCATATGCCACCTGATTGTTGTCCATAAAGTGCTATATTTGTAAAATAATTGCAGCTACACTTTCAAGAAGAGAGAACATACAGTTATTCTACCTGTAATTATAATGTATGCTTACTGGTATTGTTTATAACCATTTTTTTTCCAAAGTTGTGCATACATATTCATGCAGATCAGCATTTAAGAAATTATTGTTTGATAAGCAGTTATATTGCCTTGCATGGTTTGATAAGCAGTTTTATTGCCTTGCATGGTTTGATAAGCAGTTATATTGCCTTGCATGGTTTGATGATGTATACTTTGTACAAACGATTTTTGTTATAAATTGGGAAAGGTGTCAGTACTTAGGATTGCTGTTCAGACACTGGGAACTTAAGCATCAAGGTTGTAGTTTGATTGGGTAAGGTTTAATCAGGTCAAGGTTATATTGGGATTAAGGTAAAGTTGAATAATGAAGATGATTGATATTTATTTAGCACTTAGGAGAAAGAAATGGTTGAGAAATGGTGTAATTTATCTGCACATTTGCAGAATCAAAATAATTCACTTCAAATATTGTATAATAGTTTTAGAACCATTAGTTATTAAAGCATTTATTTTTTTAAAAGAAAATATGTTTTTATACAAATTAAATTATTTAAATTATTTTACACAAAAATATTACTTTATTTACATTCAGATTGTTTCATGTTGCTTTAAAAATAAACCTATATAAGCACAATATTTGGCTTTCTTTAATTTGTGTACAGTTTTACTATTTCCCTTTTAATTTGTGTACAGTTTTACTATTGCCCCTTTCATGTGTGTACAGTTTTACCATTTCTCCTTTCATTTGTGTACAGTTTTACTAGTGAACTTTTCCAGGAGTTAGTGGACAAGTTGAGGAGAGCGAATGATTCCCGTATTTCTAGGCTTAAATCAGCACTTTCTCTGATGGTCCTGTAGCAAAAAGAAAATGCATACATACATGTACATGCAATGTTTGCATTGCTATGCATGACAGGATACATAAACATGCATGCAATGTTTGCATTGCTATGCATGACAGGATCCAAACATGTGTGCAGTGTTTGCATTGCTATGCATGACAGGATACATACATGTGTTTGCATTGCTATGCATGACAGGATACATACATGTGCATGCAATGTTTGCATTGCTATGCATGATGGGATACATACATGTGCATGCAATGTTTGCATTGCTATGCATGACAGGATACATATGCATGCAATGTTTGCATTGCTATGCATGACAGGATACATAGATGTGCATGCAATGTTTGGATGGCTATGCATGACAGCATTCTCAGCTGTTGATAGTTTTCATATTAAAAGGAATCGCAACTTATCAAAATTACAGGGATATATCAACCTATATCATTATCTTTCATGCTGAACATAGGGTAGCGAACAGAAACAGATGATTTAAAATGGCCCGTACAGGGCAAAATTTCTTATAAACAAAAATTTTTGTTGAGCCCTTGTTCACAGAAAAACGAAACATAGCAGTCACTTTTCTGCCCCTGCCACCAACAGCATCAGCAGTATATTTAAGTTTTGGTTAAAGTTTTTAATTTGCATGTATTTCCTAAAACCTTTGATTGATTCTCATCATACTTGGCATGAATTCTGCAAATTGTTTGCTTGCCCCTTTGACATTAAGGTCAAGGTAACCATCATTAGAAATTTGCATTAAGGTTTTGGTTAATAAAGTTTTTTCATTTGTTTATATTTTCTAAACCTCTCAATGGATTTTGTTCATACATGGGATCAATTGTTATGAAGCAAAGGCAATTCATTCTGTGACATGCTCTCTCACCACTCTGATCTTGGGGTCAAGGTCACAGTTGTAGAAAAATTGTGTTTAGGTCTTGGTTAAAGTTTTTTCATTTGCTTATATTTCTTAAACCCTTAGATGGATTGTATTCATACTTGGGATGAGACCTTATGAAGCTAAGGCAATTTATTATGTGACATGTTTGCTTGCCATTTTGACCTTGGAGTCAGTGTCACAGTCATAGACAATTTGTGGTTAGGTCTTGGTTTAAGTTTTTTAATTTCCTTATATTTCTTAAACCCCTTGATGTATTTTTGTTCATACTCAGGATCACTCATTATGAAGCTAAGACAATTCTGCAACATGCTCAACCTTTTGACCTTAAGATCAAGGTCACACATTTTACAGCACCTTCAATTATTGGGTCAACATGCAAGCCCAAGCCTTGCTATAAACCTTCATCTTAGTAATAGTGAAAATGCTGGAATAGCATCAAAGACACAATTAGCAGTAAGAAACTTGAACAAAATAATAATGTTTATTCCATGTAGTAAGACCACATTTATTCCCTGCCAACAACAAAAGTTGCAGGGTGTTATAGTTTACTATCATTCATCCAGGCGGGTAGGTGGCATACAATTTTGTTTTTGGGCGATAACTTAAGCTCAAGGGAATAGATTTCTACACAACTTGGTACATATATTCCCATTAGCCCAAGAAAGAATTCTATTGATTTTTTAGGTAGTAGCTCCTTGGTCAAGGTCACTGTTGCTAAAAGTAGAGTTTGTGTATGATTTTCATTTCCTGATGACATTTAAATTCTAGGAAACAGATATCAATGCAGCTTGGGTACATTTGTTTCCCTTTCCACAGGAAAGAACCCTTTTGGTTTTGGGGCCTGTAGTTCCAAGGTCAAGGTCGCAGTTGCTAAAAATAGATTTTATCTAAGTATTTCACTTCTGGATAATAACTTTAGTTCTAGGTAACAGAATTCAATGAAATTTAGTACATTTGTTTTCAGTAGCCCCATAAAGAAACCTATTGATGTTGGGATCATTATTTCCAAGATCAAGGTCACTGTCAGTAAAAATAGATTTGGCCATTGCATTTTATTTCAGACAATAACTTCAGCAAATCACAATGCATTTGTGCATAACTTTGTACATGATTGTGTTCTCTCCTGCCCAAGACATGCCCCTATTGATTTTGGGGTGGGTGGGTGTAAACTGCAAGGTTAAGGTTGTTGTTACTAAAAATAGATCAGACCTTTGCATTTCATTCTGGACCATAAATTAACTTTTCATCAACCGATTTCAACAACATTTTGCACATATATAATAATCCTTCTGCCTTAGAAATAGCCCTATCTATTTGGGACTTGGTTACTTGAAGTTAAAGGTAGGTGTTAATAAAAATAGATTTTGCCTTGGATTTTCATTTCTGGACAATAGCTGAACTTTTCTGTGATTGATTTCAAGGAAACTTGGTACATATGTTTCTCTTTGCCTGAAAAAGAACCCTGGAAGCTCAGTTCTTGGCAAATGTTAGACCAGTAACATGCCTGAAAAAGAACCCTGGAAGCTCAGTTCTTGGCAAATGTTAGGCCAGTAACATGCCTGAAAAAGAACCCTGGAAGCTCAGTTCTTGGCAAATGTTAGGCCAGTAACAAATTCCAAGTTGGTGTAGACTGACCTGGAAGTACTCATGGAACGATGTCTATACATGTGTACTCAAAGTATACTGCAAATAAATACATTCAAACAAAAAACCTTATGTTGGCGGGAAATCTGGTGCCATTTGTGGTACTATCGTTGCATTCTGTCGTGACACCAAGCCTCTCTGTATTCAATTGCTATTTGCCACATACTGACACACCCTTTATTGGTTGCTAGTTCGATGCAGTAAACCATATCAGCTTTTCTATACGAAGAATTCTGATTTTGGACTACGAGACTATATATCAGTGGGATGTAATTAATACAGATCATTTGGTTAATTATCCCTGATGGTTTCTGCTAAAAAAATATTTAAAGATTAATTGTTGAGTATTGATTCCCCTTCAGTCCTATGCTTTTATGATTACTTCACTCAATATCAACAGCTATGGTTTGGTTTTATGGATTTAATGCCATTTTTTAGCACATGATAGGCTATACATGGCTGCCAGTATATCTGATGGAGGAAGAACCCAGGAAAATCCCGGAAAGAACCACTGACCCACAGGAAGCTACTGGCAAGCTTTCTCACATAACCACATTGGCCGAGCCCAAGACTCGAACCCACGCGGACAGAGGTGAGATGGCAGTGATCGGTAAAGGCGAGCGCCTTAGACCACTCGGCCACCTGGGGCCCCCAATATCAACAGGAAGTTGTGGTAGCTCAGTTGTTAGAGTGTCAGTCTTGCAATCCATGGGTCGTGGGTTCAGTACCTGCTCAGGCCAACCTGGGTCGGCTGCCTCAATGTGTTCTTGGAAAGGCATTTAGCCCCCATTATCTTGGCATGATATTGCCAGTAATCTGTGAACAGTGCCATTAAAACAAAAAACAAAAATAATTGACATCACCAACTGCCATTTGTGAGATCATCCTTCCATATATATTTTAAGGATTTATATTTGTAACCTTTATGTTTTTTTTTATATATATACCTTTTACACAATTTTAACATCTTACCTTTTATCTTGTACTTTATCTTTGCAATTATTTTTGGAAAGGTTTTTCTTTGTAAAGTTTTTCTGCTATTCTTATAATACTTACATTTTTAGAACTTTACTTTTTTTAATCTGCACCATATAGGCAGTATTGTGCTTATGTGCCATTGGACCCTAATACATACATACATTCATCCTTCCATAATAAAAGTATGGGAGAAATTGAGTATACAGAAAATAAATTAGTTTTAAGTAGCCAGACTTGGTATGTCTTGAAAAAAAGGCATGATTTGTTCAAGGATATAAACACCAATATATGTATAATAAATTGTATTTCTTTGGTCATTCTTTCTGTTATTTAACAAGTTACTATTGATGCCAGTTGTAATGCTAGTGGAAGTTGACCCAAAAGATGGCAATCAGATATTTCCAGGGGAATTAAATCTAACTGCTTGTTGAACACACACGCACACACTTGTTATCATAGGATTCTCTCTCTCTCTCATGCATGTTTTCTATCAACCAAATTCAAACTAAAGTGAAAGGATCTGATTGCAATATGTTTCAGCTGCAATTTTTTCCTGACTTTACTTACTGACTAATGAGAGCTCTCTCTCTCTCTCTCTCTCTCCCTCCCCTCTCTCTCTCTCTCTCTCCCTCCCCTCTCTCTCTCTATCTCTCTCTCTCTCTTGAATTGAATTGAATTGAATTGAATTGAACTGAAAATCTGATCAGACTTAAGTCATCTTTCTGGGCTGTGAAATGCCAGGAACCCCACCCCTAAGCCTCATGTGCTAAAATAGCATCTAAGACTACATTCTTTAGAACTTTCTTGGTCAACCCTCCCTTATCACAAAAGATTGCTATAGTTTAGGTAGGTATTGGTGACTTTTGTGACTGCTGTCTAAGACCATACTTCTTAGAGAACTTTTGGTCAACCCTCCCCAATCCCAAAAGACTTTGCTAAAGTCTAGGTAGGTATTGGTGTCTTTTGTGACGGCTGTATGATTTTGAACATTTTTAAACAGTGAACATTGGCAATTATGCATCAAAGGTCTGTGACCCTGGGATCATGGAAAATAATCAGTCACATTATATAAATTAATGTGTCATTCAGAGGACAGCAAACATAACTTTTTTTAGAATGGTCTAATCTTCATTAGTAATCATATTTCGAATGGTCTAATCTTCATTAGTAATCATATTTCGAATGGTCTAATTTTCATTAGTAATCATATTTCAAAAGGTCGAATCTTCATTAGTAATCATATTTCAAATGGTCTAATCTTCTTTAGTAATCATATTTAGAATGGTCTAATTTTCATTAGTAATCACATTTAGAATGGTCTAATCTTCATTAGTAATCATATTGAGAATGGTTTAATCTTCATTAGTAATCACATTTAGAATGGTCTAATCTTCATTAGTAATCACATTTAGAATGATCTAATCTTCATTAGTAATCATATTTAGAATGGTCTAATCTTCATTAGTAATCACATTTAGAATGGTCTAATCTTCATTAGTAATCATATTTAGAATGGTCTAATCTTCATTAGTAATCATATTTAGAATGGTCTAATTTCATTAGTAATCATAATTAGAATGGTCTAATCTTCATTAGTAATCTTATTATCTCTTAAATATTTAGTGGAAAGTGATGGAGATTACTAAAAAAATTAATCATAACAAAATTACATTTCACCAAGCATTGTTTAACATTCATTCTCATTTTTCATTCCGTCTTCAAGTATCAAAGAAAGGTAAGATATTTGAGTGTTTACCTTGATGTCACTTTTGTTTTACATCTTTGATGTCACACTATTACTGTTACCATTGTATTACCATAACACCCACCCCCAGCTGTGAACAGGACAACAGTTGCATAATGTGTTGGCAAATTAAGGTTTAAGTTTTTCACTTACATTCATGAGTAGAACAAACAGTGTAAATCCTGCTTCTGAAAAATGTAGAACAGGCGTGAGAGAATGAAAATTTGTTAGACGTTTAAATCTAATACATTCCCAAAATCAAACCCCAAACCAGTTTTATTCATACATAAGTTCTGGCCTGGAGATCATAAAACTCTGAGCTTGAGTTTGACACTGAGTTTTCGCTTTCAGCCAATCAAAAGTGATGTTACAAAAGTAAAGTCCCTTTAGGTTGGCTGATACCAAATCTCAAAGTCAAGTTTAAAATTTGTATGATTTTTTTCAAGGCCTGGGTGTATACTGTTCACAGTTGGACACATGATTGACCTTCATGATTACTCTAACCCAGCCTTTTGTGTATATACCAGGCATACTTGCTTTTAATTCAGGTCCAACTGCAAACTAACAGACCCAGATCTTTCATCACATAATGCACCAACAGATATGGTTCTATGCAGTTTGTTATGAGTAATCAGTAGAGCAAACAACATAGACCCTGATTTGCCAATGCATTATGCAACGGCAGATCAGGGTCTGTGTTGTTTGCAGTTGGACCTGACTTAAAAGCGAGTACATACAGTTATACAAGGACATGCATGAGTGCAGTTGAGTTGTTCATATAAACCCCATTTACAGTAGAACATGGCAGTATTCTATATTGATAACTTACTGACGGGTGCTTGTACAACAAATTATGTTATTTAAATTCTTACCCCAAAAAAAGGTGGAATATCCAGGTAATTTTTTAGATTACATTTCAATCGCTGCACCTTTCATCCACATTAAAAAGTCAATTATCCTGATGCCGATTATCCAGACTATTTGCTCGTACAGACTGGTACCATTTTTACCGGAATTTTTGCTTATTATTGTATATATAAATGAAACTAATTTGACAATCATGCCTACATACTGATAGAAGAGAGTAACAGAAATTATAAACAAACACATTTGAATACAGTCTGATACCATTATAATTATAATGATATTGTGAATAACTAAATTATCTTTTTAAAGTAAAACTAAATGTAATTATGAGAGAGCTAGGGAGAGTAAGATACAAAGAAAGAAAGTTTATTTTTACACACGGATATCATTAAGTGAGTGCCGCTATGACAATATGCCATTTGTCATACAGAAATCCCAAGCTAATCAGGCAGGATGTCTGATCAGGGCATTTTGTAGCTGAAACCTGGGTAATTAACTGGGTAATTAACTGTTGATCAATCGTTAATAGTTACTTAATGAGTGATAGAAGTTAATTACCTACTGGCACAGGTGTGAATAGAATCCCTATCAGCTGAGTTTACCAAGTTGATCAAAGCCCTTTGACACTTGTCTTCACAAGAGACGATACATCAATTTTACATTTAAGCTTTGATCATGAATTTTAGTATTTAATTAAAGTATCTAAATAATATTTCTATTGTTTCAACTTTGTCTTAAATTTTTAAAATGTTGACAAAATGTTAATATTTAAATAATTAGTGATACATATGGAGTCAAGCATACGATTATCAGACCCATTTAATACAGATACATCCATTCACAGTTCTACTTTTTAACCAAAATTCGATTCATCTGGACATACAATTATCCGGATGAAATCTATGTCCCCTAATGGATATGGATAAACATAGCATTTTACTGTATAAATGAAAATACACTCCAATCAAGATACAGGGATGGTAGGTCAAAAGTCAACGGTCAGGGTGATGGGGTGAATTGTTTAAAGCTTTTGGTTGAAATTGTTCAAGGTTTTTGGGAGATGCTTGTTCTGCTGTGTTCGTAGATGTTTTGTCATCAGATTTAGCACATCAGTATACCAGAGGATGAAGCTCATCATATTATAAGAATAGGGATTGATTGATTGAGTGATTGATTGATTCTTATATGATGGCACATCAGCATATGAAAGACTATTTAATGCTGAGGCAATATGAACAATGTGCCTTCCCCTTAGACACAATACAGCAACCAACCTGGGCTGATGTAGGCAGGATTTGAACCCACAGCCAACTGATTGTGAGTGCAGCACACTAACAACTGAGCCACCGTGACTAACAAAGAGGTGAAAGTCATAGTGTCAGCAAGTCTACGGTAACATTGGTTGCAGAATAGATAAAAGGTTTACTACCCGATAATTTTTTTTTTTTTTTTAATATAGAGTTCTGTTTGACTATCATTTTTTTAAAACCATAGTCCACAAAGTTGTTTTTATGAATTGTTCACAATGTGGTTACAGTGTAACCTCAATTATCCAAATTATCATTTTATCTCAATTTTATGGCATGATCTGCAGACTTTTTGACCTGGTAATACTTGTCCAGTTATTTGACCTTGAGGCTATTTAAAACAGTTACTTCCAATCCTGTTTTGAGTTTACATAAAAAAGATTCTGTTTTTACAACATATCTATTTTTCTACTTGTGCCACTTTCTATGCCTAAACTTGATTTTGTCATTGCTCTGTGTACCTAAAACCTACATTTGAAGATCTCTTTATTCATACAGCACTTACTAATTATAAGGCCTTTCATTACAACACATGGGCTGTGGTGACTCAGTGGTTGGCATGCTGGACTTGCAGCCAAAAGGTGCAGGTTCAAATTCCACGACTGCATCAGCCCTTGTTGGCTAGAGTGGCACATCCTAAGGCAAGACACTTTACTCCATTTGCCTCTGCACTAAATAACCTACTTGTGTTTTTCTGTAAAATACCAAACCAAACCAAATCATTATAACACCGTTCCTGTTATAATGCAAGTATGGTAATGGATCCATTTCATTAAGTGGTTGTAAAATTATTGTCTCACTATTCAATACTGCTTCAACTCACATCTGGGACTATTTTTTCACATGCAAGAATTGAAAGGTGCAAGGTGCAGCATCTGAGCCAGAATTAAATTCTGAAAAAGACATGTTCTTCTTTCTCTTTCTTTCCACTCTAAATAAAAACTATTGGGTATGTGATAAACATAATCTCAAATCGGTAAGCTGGAAATTATTTAACGTGTTTCATAAATTCCATATTAAATCATTACCCATCTGAGATACTCTATATATTTTTAATGATATTTTAAAAAATGTTCATGTTTTTGGGGGTATCGTGCTGATTGCATATAGGATATGAATACCTGACTCATGCAGACCTTCAAAAGGGTGAACCTCGACCAGTATGAATTACCTTGCCAGTGTCCACTGACAGTGGAACATGTTGTCAAGTGTATCGACATCCACTCTGAGACAGACGTTTTAGGATATGAATGTACCACCAGAGAAAATCTTGGACTTTTCAAAGGAATGCAGTCTACATAAGAAACTTTGACCATTTATTTTAAGAACTTTGTATTTTTTACCTATCATCTTTTTTCTTGTTGGACTGCATGAATACATTTATTTGGAAGGATTTAAAAGGAAACCACGGTAGCTCATTTTGTAGAGCGTCAGACTCAGGAGCCGAGGGTCATGGGTTTAATACACACCCAGGCTAGCCGGGGTAGGCTGCCTCAGTGTGTCTTTGGGAAAGGAACTTAGTACACACCCATGCTAGCCCGGGTAGGCTGCCTCAGTGTGTCCTTGGGAAAGGCACTTAGTATACACCCAGGCTAGCCGGGGTAGGCTGCCTCAGTATGTATTTGGGAAAGGCACTTAGTACACACCCATGCTAGCCCGGGTAGGCTGCTTCAGTGTGTCCTTGGGAAAGGTACTTAGTACACACCCAGGCTAGCCCGGGTAGGCTGCCTCAGTGTGTATTTGGGAAAGGCACTTAGTATACACCCAGGCTAGCCGGGGTAGGCTGCCTCAGTGTGTATTTGGGAAAGGTACTTAGTATACACCCATGCTAGCCCAGGTAGGCTGCCTCAGTGTGTATTTGGGAAAGGCACTTAGTTCCCATTTCCTTGGCATGATATAGCTAATAGTGTGTTAAAAGTACAGGTAAAATCAAAAAAAAATATCTTAATCAAGGTTTTGGGGGGTAATTTTTATTTTTATAACTTAAAATTTTATTGGCACTATCAGCCTAAGAACATTATTTATGGTAGTTATACTTACTGTTCCCATTTAAGTAGGATTTGAATAAAACTTGATGTTGTTTATCAGATTTTTTGCACTTTTATTGGTGAATTTAATTCATCTTTAATGCTCACCTGTGACTCTTCACTTTTGCCTGAACACCTGTCTATCTGTCTGTGTTAGTTTGTATGTCTGTCCACCTACAGGTCTGGATGAAGTGTTAGAGGCTGAAAATGAATGAATTTTTTGTAAAGTCTGATTTGTTAGTACTTATGCAGTTAATTCCCAGTTATTCATAAATTGTACAAAAAGTTGTGTCATGTATATTGTATGTGTAACATATTCTAGACCAATAGAAATTATACTCAGTCTCATCATTTAGAACACTTTATCTAAAAGCTAATTGTGTTTTTATACAAACCATTAATGGAAGCATATCATGCTATTATGTTTTCTGTCTGTCCATTCATCCAATCATCCATTTTTGGTTTGCGCACAATAAGTATAGTTCTAACTCGTGTACTTATAAAAAAACTTTATTTAAGGCTTGCATTTGGGATAAGGAAGTAACCTGTAGATTTTGGGGTCAAAAGATCAAAGGTCAAGGTCACCTTTGCTCAAAGAGGAACAATGGTTTTTGTTAAATAACTTTTGTTCTTGACAATCTGCACCAAAGTTTGTAGATGGCTTGCTTGCTCTTGGAGTAAGGAAGTAACATCTGTTTTCAGATAAAAATATCAAAGATCAAGATCACTGTGACTCAAAGAAGAAAATGGTTTCTACACAATAACTTTAGTTCTAGACCACATCCCTTTAACAAACTTTGTGGATAGCTTGCATCATCAGTAAGAAAGATTTCTGATGATTTTGTGGTCAAAATGTCAAAGGTCAAAATCACTGTGAGTCACAAAAAAAAATGTTTTCCGCACACTAACTTAAGTTCTAAATTATATATTGTTACCAGACTTGCACATGGGGTAAGAAAGACACCTATTCATATTTGGGTAGAAATGTCAAAGGTCAAGGTCACAGTGGGTAAAAAATAAGCTAAACAATGGTTTCTGTACAATAATTTTAGGACTATATCATGTTCCATGACCATAATTTGTGGATGGCTTGCACTTGGGGCAAGAAAGAAACCTTTTGATTTGGGTGGTCAAAAGTTCAAAGGTCAAGCTTACTGTGGTACAACCAAGGTAATAGTTTTAGTAAAATAACTTTAATTAGACACCACATAATGGTACCAAACTTGGAGTGTGACTTGCTGATATGGGAAGAAAATATGCTTCAGATGCTGGTTAGACATCTTAAAGGTCAAGGTCACAGTGACCCAAATAAAAACAGCTTGTTTCTTGGTCAAAACTATTCAGAGCTAGCCAATGCCCAGCTAGTGCTTATATACAGAACTATTAAATATGGGATGGTTGTGTAACAGGCATGCCCAACCTGTGACCCATAGGCTGCATCCAGCCTGCAGCCTGGTTGTATCCGGTTACATTTACATCTTAAAAATTGCTATCCAGCCTGCACCCTGGAGGAAGCTGCACATGCCTGTTGTATAATATATGGTTCATGCTATTTTTGCTACAGAATGGTGAATTAATTTTAAAGGCCTAATTTCTTAGACCTAGATGAACTAACCCATGTATTGGATATATCAGCATTTCCTTTTTGCATATCATACATTGTAAAAGAATAGACAGTAATTAAAGTTTGGCCATGTAATTTTACACAAAGAATGAGGCTTTTTTTTAACAAGATATAGTCACTTCTCCACATGTCAAAGAAGATCTCTAATGGTACATAATTTTATAATGTTTATCTTACTGGTAGTTTATATGGAAAAACAAGTATAATTAAATTTTTGGTGTCTGAAAACAAACAGAAATGAAAGTAAATGATATATTTCAAATCCTATTCTCATCTGCCTTTGTACCATCCTGGCATATGATGTATCCCAAATTTTATCATCACCTGCCATTGTAACATCCTGGCATATGATATATCCCAAATCCTATCCTCACCTGCCATTGTACCATCCTGGCATATTATATATCCCAAATCCTATCCTCATCTGCCTTTGTACCATCCTGTTACCATCCTGGCATATGATGTATCCCAAATCCTATCCTCACCTGCCATTGTACCATCCTGGCATATGATATATCCCAAATCCTATCCTCATCTGCCTTTGTACCATTCTGTTACCATCCTGGCATATGATATATCCCAAATCCTATTCTCATCTGCCTTTGTACCATCCTGGCATATGATATATCCCACATCCTATCCTCATCTGCTTTTGTACCATCCTGGCATATGATATATCCCAAATCGTATCCTCATCTGCTTTTGTACCATCCTGGCATATGATATATCCCAAATCCTATCCTCATCTGCCTTTTGTACCATCCTGGCATAATGCTGCACTGGGCCATGAGCTAACTAAATACTCCTCATGCTCCTCTTTTCTTATCCCAAATCAGCAAAGTTGGGAGTGGATGTAGCATTTTGCTCATTCATTCATGTGTTCATTTATTTGTACATTTGTTCATGTGTTCATTTATTTGTACATTTGTTCATGTGTTCATTCATTCATTGCTCCCTCAATATCTTTGACCCATGCAATTTCACCTACAAGCATGAAAATTGAAATGTGGATGCATCTTAAGAAAAGTAACTCAGCTATATCAAAACAAGATCACTGTGACTTAACTTTCATTTCTGAGTGACTTGTGTATTTTCAGCCTTTGTTATACCCTCAGTATCTTGGATGCTATATCATTACACTTATGAAATTCAGTATGTCGATGCATCTCAACAATAGTGACTCAGCCATACCAAAACTATATCACTGTGACCTATTTTCATGCCTGAGTGACTTTCATATTTTCAGCCATTCATTACATCCTTAATATCTTAGATCCTATTTCACCTACAGTCATTGAAATTGCTATTTGGATGCATCTCAACAAGAGTAACTCAACCATACCAAAATGAGACTGCTGTGATCTAATTTTCATGCTTGAGTGACTTTTGTATTTTCAGCCATTTGCTCTTAACCCATTTCCTCTGCATCAATCCTGTAAACCAGTCTGTATGTTACCAGATACTCCAAATGTGCTCCTGTTGGTGAGGGGATTCATGTTTATGAGTAAATACCTATGTACATGACTGCCAAAGCCATAAGCTACCATGTTCTGTTTTACAGATTCATGTGTGACTCATTGAGCTTTTCAAAGGTACATTACAAACTCCTTCTTTGTCAACTCCTTCTTCATCTCCTGTTCCTTCTTTTCATCATCATCTTCTACTTTTTCTTCTCCTCCCTCCACCCTTATCTTTCTTGATAGTAAATGACAAATGGTAACCTACTTTTCCCCATTACAGATAGAAGCACAGCGCCATGAGCTGGAAAAGGTAGATCACATGATGGGGAAAAAGAGAACAGAACTACAGCTATTAGAGGATAACATTAGCCGCAAACAGTCCGAGTTCAGCCAGATCATGAGGGAGGTTGAAGCTGAACTGGCCAAAAACAACAGAGACCTGAAGGTAAACTATGTTTTTAGAAGTACAAGAAATCTTAATGTCTTTGTCATTTTCTACATGAATGGACCATTTTCTACATTAAATGACTGTTATTTTCCAAACTAGCCAAGAATCATGGGAAAACCTATACACAACAATGTCACATAAGTGATTGGGCTTCAGCAACTGTATTGGCATCAAGGGTCAATGTGACATTAACAACCTTGTTGTCTTGCATGCTTTAGCATTGGTATCACTAATTCTGGTGGCAGTGTTAGCAATCTTTAAAGTTGTCCATATGGTCATAAGTCCCTAACCCTGGGAGAACTAGGTATCATATTTGGACTAGAATCGGGAAGTTCTGCACTTTCATATCCATACCATTTCTCTCTTTGTGGCCCTCAGGCAAAATAATAGTCATTTGAAAGTAAACATGTATCTCTATCATGCAAGGTTAAAGTCATTTGAAAGTGAACATGTATCTCTATCATGCAAGGTTAAAGTCATTTGAAAGTGAACATGTATCTCTATCATGCAAGGTTAAAGTCATTTGAAAGTGAACATGTATCTCTATCATGCAAGGTTAAAGTCATTTGAAAGTGAACATGTATCTGTATCAGGCAAGGTTAAAGTCATTTGAAAGTGAACATGTATCTCTATCATGCAAGGTTAAAGTCATTTGAAAGTGAACATGTATCTGTATCAGGCAAGGTTAAAGTCATTTGAAAGTGAACATGTATCTCTATCATGCAAGGTTAAAGTCATTTGAAAGTGAACATGTATCTCTATCAGGCAAGGTTAAAGTCATTTGAAAGTGAACATGTATCTGTATCAGGCAAGGTTAAAGTCATTTGAAAGTGAACATGTATCTCTATCAGGCAAGGTTAAAGTCATTTGAAAGTGAACATGTATCTGTATCAGGCAAGGTTAAAGTCATTTGAAAGTGAACATGTATCTGTATCAGGCAAGGTTAAAGTCATTTGAAAGTGAACATGTATCTCTATCATGCAAGGTTAAAGTCATTTGAAAGTGAACATGTATCTGTATCAGGCAAGGTTAAAGTCATTTGAAAGTGAACATGTATCTGTATCAGGCAAGGTTAAAGTCATTTGAAAGTGAACATGTATCTGTATCAGGCAAGGTTAAAGTCATTTGAAAGTGAACATGTATCTCTATCAGGCATGGTTGCAGGCAAGACATATAATCCCTTGTTTTCTGGTATGCTCCCATTTTGGAAAAGGTCCGTGTGCACCTTTAGGGGAGATTTGTCTGTCCAGCAATATGAACTATGAGAAGCACAGGATGTACTGAAATTAAATTTGATAATAATTACCATATATAGTCACTTACAAGTCAAGTCCAGCTGCCAACTGCACAGATCTAGATATGCCATTACATAACATGCTGGCAGATCTGGGTCTATGCAGTTTGTTAGGAGTAATCAGTAGAACAAACAACATAGACTCTGATCTGCTGGCACATTATGCAGATCAGGGTCTATGTTGTTTGCATTTGGACTGGACTTATATGTGACTACATGTGGTATATCTTGGTTTAGTTTCATTGTTAACAAGTTTCCCTTTCCAGCTTTGATATTTGTACAGTACAACTTTAAAAATTTTGACCAGCCACAAGCGTGGAAAAAGTGGTCTGTATTGGGACAGAATACAAGTTTTGAACCATAGTAAACAAAAGGGAAAAATGAAAAATGGTTGTCGTAGGAGGTGGTATCAGTCTTGGGAATAGTCACAGGAAATATAGGTTGTTGATTTTGTATTGAAATAGTCATGTGGATGAATTGTTTTGCAGTGACCAATGAGATTGTGAGTCATCCCATAAAAAAAATGAGTCATCAAGAATATTTTTCAATCCCCCCTCCAAATAAAAAATATATTTATTATACATGTATATACTTTGAATAAAAAAAAGTCATAAACTGTGTTATTTTGTACATGGTCATTGAATTAAAAACCAAAAATAACCCAATTTTTAATCTTCACCCAAACAAATTTTAAAGACCTTGCCTATCATTAATTTTTATTGACTGATTTCCATTCATGCTTCCTTCTTTTGGATGTCACATAATAATGGTGACTGAAATGGAACAGTTACACTGCATTGCTGGTAAAGTTATTAAATGTTACACTGCATTGCTGGTAAAGTTATTAAATGTTACACTGCATTGCTGGTAAAGTTATTAAATGTTACACTGCATTGCTGGTAAAGTTATTAACTGTTACACTGCATTGCTGGTAAAGTTATTAAATGTTACAATGCATTGCTGGTAAAGTTATTAACTGTTACACTGCATTGCTAGTAAAGTTATTAACTGTTGCACTGCATTGCTGGTAAAGTTATTATGTTGGCAGAAATGTTGGTACTCATTCTTGTTTCTGTTATTTGAACATATTCTTTTGTTTTGAAGTAGAGGATCTCTGGGTTTTGGCACACAGTCAACTCTACATTGTACAAAATGTGCATCTATATCCTATCCAGTGGCAGTTCTGCCACTTTTGTTTTGTAATTTTATTTTCTTGTCAGCACCATTGCAGCTGAGATGGTCACTCGGTTTATAAACACTTTTCTCCCTACTATCTGCATTGGCCCCTATGCTACCAACATTGGCATCGCATTGAAATTGCTTCTAAAACCTCAGATATAACGATTTTGATTACCCTGCTCTCAGTATATCTGTACATCAGCTACAATATGATCTTATCTGCTTTCAGTACGAGGAAATGCTGACTAGTTAATTTAATGCAAAATGAATGGGACTTGATTTAAAGTATATCATACGTTTTATTGTACTTGCATTTCCCTCTTTTTTTCACTCAAAAAGAGCAAAGGAATTAAAATAAAATTTGGTACACATATTTCTATTATTAATATCCTGTTAAATTTCAGTTTTCAGTATAGATGTACATGTGTGACAGGGTTATGACTTCTTGGACATAGCATTATTTTAACCAAAATATGCTAATTTTAATGACATTCCATTGTGGCAACGTTTGTGTCCTTCAGCAATTTTATAGCTTGTTTAAAGTAAAAAATTTTCAGATAATTTGAATTTTTATAGTTTTTTAATGTTCCAAGTAAATTATTTTGAGATTACTTGAATATAAATTGCTTAATATTGAGTTTTTAAAGATAAATTAAAACCATCAAATTTACATGTTCAGCATTGATTTGTTTGAAGACAAATTTGCATATTTTATGGCATCATTAAGATGTTAAGAAAAAAGAGATCCTCGTCATAAATTTGGACAAACTGGTTTAATGCTTGAGTTAGAAAAAAGAGTTTTAGATTAAAAATTCTCAAAATTTTCATTTCATCATGCTTATTTTTAATTCTCCAGGAACAGCGAGACCTTCTGAAGAACCTGGATGTTCAGAAGACAGATCTGCTGGTGGCAATGAAAGCCAAGAAAGGGGAACTACAAAAACTGAAGGAAGACATAGAAGCTGAGGAAGAAGTTCTTCAAAAACTTGTGAGTACAGTCAACCGCCACAAAGCAGAGCTGAAACACACGTATGAGATGCAGACTCTGGAACAACGAGAACTTGAAAATCTGAAGTCCCAGCATGCCCAGAGAATGAGCGAGCTGGAGAAAATACAAAGGGCACTATTAGATGTAAGACTATTATTTTTAGCATTGGTTATTCTCATAGTCAAAAGTGCTACACTAGTGCCTTCCTGTCACAAACCTGCATTAAATAATATACTGTATATACTTGCGTATAAGTCCAAGTACAATTGTAAACAATATAGACCCTGATCTGCCATTGCATACTGCACTGACAGATCAGAGTCTATATTTTTTGTTCTACTAATTACTCCTAACAAACTGTACAGATCCAGATCTGCCGGCACATTATGCGAAAGCAGATCTTGGTCTCTGCATTTTGTAGTTGGACTTGACTTATAGGCGAGTATATTCAGTACACCATACATTGCTGGAATAGAATATCAGATGATTAAATGAAAACTTCAATATCATAAAAGATATCTTTATCTTTTTCTTTCAATAGGAAAGTGGGTATTTGTTTCTTGTACTAATGTCTACAAAATTTTATGATTACAGTTTAACCATGTTAATATGATGCAGACCATTGCAATTAAAAATGCAGAACTAACACCAGTGTCAGATAAATTGATTTAATTTGGATGACTGTAAATTTTTCCCATTGTTAACCATACATCATAGTTAGTGATATGCAGTGAAATCAGATAGACTGAATTGTTCTTAAACTTATCCTCCATTAACATTAATGATGTCATGGTGCAGTAAGACTGTTCTTTGATATTGCAGGAGAAAACAGACCTAGAGCAACTCAATTCAGAAGCTACCAAGAAAGCAGCTGAAGTTGACAGATTACGGGCTGTGATAGAGCGTGACAGAGAGGAGGTAGAGAGATTAACCCTGGAGAAGTCATCCCTCGAGGACCGAATAACAGCCATGTCCAGGGAGCGAGAATTGTTAGATGAAAGCTGCAAGTCACTTGATGACAAAGTCAATCAAATGAAGAAGTATGTTATTTTCATGATTTAGTGTTGAATGTGTTAGTGTTACTCTTGTCTGTCCATTCATCTATTGGTATGTCCATCCATCTGTACATTGACCTATCCATCCATCTGTACATTGACCTATCCATCCATCTATTGGTACATCCATACATTTGTACATTCACCTATCCATCCATCTATTGGTACATCCATACATATGTATATCCTTCCACCTGTCCATCCATCTATTGGTACATCCATACATTTGTACATTCACCTATCCATCCATCTGTTGGTACATCCATGCATATCTACATCCATCCATCTGTACATTCACCTATCCATCCATCTGTTGGTACATCCATGCATATCTACATCCATCCATCTGTACATTCACCTATCCATCCATCTGTTGGTACATCCATGCATATCTACATCCATCCATCTGTACATTCACCTATCCATCCATCTGTTGGTACATCCATCCATCTGTACATTCACCTATCTATCCATCTGTTGGTACATCCATACATCTGGACATCCATCCATCTGTAGATCCACCTGTCCATCCATCTATTGGTACATCCATACATCTGTACATCCATCCATCTGTACATCCACCTGTCCATCCATCTATTGGTACATCCATACATTTGTACATTCACCTATCCATCCATCTGTTGGTACATCCATACATCTGTACATCCATCCATCTGTACATTCACCTATCCATCCATCTGTTGGTACATCCATACATCTGTACATCCATCCATCTGTACATCCACCTGTCCATCCATCTATTGGTACATCCATACATCTGTACATTCACCTATCCATCCATCTGTTGGTACATCCATACATCATTTGACCTAATATTTACACTTGAGTGGTGTTTGTAACTTCAGGTATTTGTTTGTATAATCCCTTGTATCTTTAACTGTATTAAATCTAGACCACTCGGACTTTGTTTTGACCCTATACTGATGAACTTTGTGTGTTGATGCATCCTGATTTAATAGCATATTGCAGTAATATTTCCTTGCTCCACATGGTGGCTCATTCATAAGCTTAGTCTCACAACCAGTGGGTAATGGGTTTGAACTCGGTCCAGACCAACCTGGATCAGCTGTTGTGTCATTAGCTTAGACTCACAACCAGTGGGTAACGAGTTTGAACCCTGTCCAGACCAACCTGGATCAGCAGTCGTGTCATTAGCTTAGACTCACAACCAGTGGGTAATGGGTTTGAACCCTGTCCAGCCCAACCTGGATCAGCTATCGTCGTGTATCTCTTTGCAATCTCTAAACTCCCTTTGCCTTGGCATTAGTCCTCCATACCACTTTTGATATTGTTAGCTACACCAGATGTGCTCCTGCTGGCGAGGGGATTTGTATCTACAAATAAACACCTTGTTTATAGTTATGCTCAGGGAGAATACTTCATAGCAGGGTTTGCAGGTGGTACTTTGTGTTTTGAGAAACCCTTGTATTGCCATTTGTGATACTTTGTGTTTAGAGAAACCATTATCTTGCCATTTGTGGTACTTTGTGTTTAGAGAAACTGTTATCTTGCCATTTGTGGTACTTTGTGTTTAGAGAAACTGTTATCTTGCCATTTGTAGTACTTTGTGTTTAGAGAAACTGTTATCTTGCCATTTGATTTGTGGTACTTTGTGTTTAGAGAAACCGTTATCTTGCCATTTGTGGTACTTTGTGTTTAGAGAAACTGTTATCTTGCCATTTGTGGTACTTTGTGTTTAGAGAAACTGTTATCTTGCCATTTGTGGTACTTTGTGTTTAGAGAAACTGTTATCTTGCCATTTGTGGTACTTTGTGTTTAGAGAAACCGTTATCTTGCCATTTGTGGTACTTTGTGTTTAGAGAAACCCTTATATTGCCATTTGTGGTACTTTGGGTTTAGAGAAACCGTTATCTTGCCATTTGTGGTCCTTTGTGTTTAGAGAAACCCTTATATTGCCATTTGTGGTACTTTGTGTTTAGAGAAACTGTTATCTTGCCATTTGTGGTACTTTGTGTTTAGAGAAACTTATATTGCCATTTGTGGTACTTTGTGTTTAGAGAAATCATTATATTGCCATTTGTGGTACTTTGTGTTTAGAGAAATCGTTATATTGCCATTTGTGGTACTTTGTGTTTAGAGAAATCGTTATATTGCCATTTGTGGTACTTTGTGTTTAGAGAAATCATCATATTGCCATTTGTGGTACTTTGTGTTTAAGGATACCCTTATATTGCCATTTGTGGTACTTTGTGTTTAAGGAAACCCTTATATTGCCATTTGTGGTACTTTGTGTTTAAGGAAACCCTTATATTGCCATTTGTGGTACTTTGTGTTTAAGGAAACCCTTATATTGCCATTTCCAAATGCAGTTGTATATGCCATCATATAATTGATCAATTTATTTCAACAAAACTTGCATGTATAAATGCATTTATGATTATGATTTTATAAGTGTTGTGCACTAAAGAATAAAAAGGACATAATTGAAGTATTTGTAGCTACACTGGTAAATGTAAGAGAAATCTATCATAAGCATCATTTCTTCACAATTAGTTGGATTGCAATAATTAGTAAAACATTTTGGCATGATATTGAGCATTAATTCTGACTTTTTTGTATACTTAGTAATTTAATTAAGGTGGTTAAGAATGTTGTATAATCATAAATTAAGGTCCTTTTTAAAGGTTAATATATTTTTATTTCAAGTTTAGCCTAGTTTTTAAAACATTTAGAATCTTAATAAAATGCAAAGGACAGGATATTCCATTGCTTTGTCTCACCTGCTATCCATTGGCTTCCCAAGAGCTGGTTTTTGTCTCACCGACAATACATTGCCTTCCCAAGAGCTGGTTTTTGTCTCACCTGTAATCTTCTGCCTTCCCAAGAGCTGGTTTTTGTTTCATCTGCAATCTGTTGCCTTCCAAAGAGGTGTTTTTTGTCTCACCTGCAATCGGTTGCCTTTTCAAGAGCTTCTTTCTATCTCACCTGTAATCTTCTGCCTTCCCAAGACCTGGTTTTTGTCTCACCTGTAATCTTTTGCCTTCTCAGGAGCTGGTTTTTGTCTCACCTGTAATCTTCTACCTTTCCAAGAGCTGGTTTTTCTCTCACCAGCAATCTGTTGCCTTCCCAAGAGCTGGTTTTTATCTCACCTGTTATCTTCTGCCTTCCCAAGAGCTGGTTTTTGTCTCACCTGTAATCTTCTGCCTTCCCAAGAGCTGGTTTTTGTCTCACCTGTAATCCATTGCCTTCAAAAGAGCTGGTTTTTGTCTCACTTGCAATCCATTACCTTCTCAAGAGCTGTTTTTTGTCTTAACTACCATCCATTGCTTTCCCAAGAGCTGGTTTTTGTCTCAACTACAGTTCATTGCTTTCCCAAGAGCTGGTTTTTATTTCAACTACAGTCCATTGCTTTCCCAAGAGCTGGTTTTTATTTCAACTACAGTCCATTGCTTTCCCAAGAGCTGTTTTTTTATCTCAACTCCAGTCCATTGCATTCCCAAGAGCTGGTTTTTGTCTCAACTACAGTCCATTGCATTCCCAAGAACTGGTTTTTGTCTCAACTACAGTCCATTGTATTCCCAAGAGCTGGTTTTTGTCTCAGCTACAGTCCATTGCTTTCCCAAGAGCTGGTTTTTGTCTTAACTTCAGTCCATTGCTTTCCCAAGAGCTAGTTTTTGTCTCAACTGCAGTCCATTGCATTCCCAAGAGCTGGTTTTTGTCTCAACTACAGTCCATTGTATTCCCAAGAGCTGGTTTTTGTCTCAGATACAGTCCATTGTGTTCCCTAGAGCTGGTTTTTGTCTCAACTACAGTCCATTGCATTCCCAAGAGCTGGTTTTTGTCTCAACTACAGTCCATTGCATTCCTAAGAGCTGGTTTTTGTCTCACCAGCAAAGCATAGATGAGACATAGTTATAACTTTTCCGACAGCATTGTCGATATTGTTGGTGTAGGCATCAATGTTAAGTTTATATTTAGCTCAGTTTCTCTGACAAAGTTGCACGATTGTACAGTCATAAAACTTGATGGGTATATTCATCATGGAGGGTAGTGCTCATCACAGACAAAAGCTCACAGTGACCTACTTTGTATGGCCCAGTGACCTTACTTGGTATTTGGAATATGCCTCAGCGAGCAGGCAAGACAGAGCATTCTTCAGAATTCTTGTCCAACTTGTTCAATGACTATCATTTGATACTTCCCATTTATACACAATAAAAAAACATGGCATGTTATCAATTGTTTCATTTTTGTAACATTTCTCTCTATTACAAAATGAATCCTTTCTTTGCATTAAAAGAATGTATGTCATGTCCATCCTTATTTTTCACTGAGGACCCATAATGGCAATGTCTGCTACCAGCAAAACGACATATTGATATATAGGACTTTACAAAAATATTAAATTAACAAATTACATTATCCAATCAGAAACTTATGTGAAGTTGTAATCTCTCGTTGTTTCAAAGAAACCATAGAGTGATGGAGGAGAAAATAGATCATACCACACGTCGCCTCGAGACACTAGAGTTAGAACTCCACCAGCGGGAGAAAGACATGGAAGAAGCCAGTCACCAGAAGGCAGCACTGCAGAAAGACATACAGACATTGAAAAGCAATGTAAAAGGTAATAATCGTCTCTTGTAGATAGTTCTCATTACTGTTCCCATTTGATTCCTACAAAAACCCATTTTTTTTTTTTTTAAGTTTTGTCAAAATCTTTTTGGTTAAGCAAACCATTATAAGTCTCATAGTTATTGCCATTTACATTTGCAACTGACCCAGAAATTGTGGATTTTTTTCATTATTGAAACACAGTATGTAAAACACATTGTTTCAATATCCACAGTATGTAAAACACATCATGTCATACTATTTATCCACAGTATGTGAAACACATCAGGTCATACTATTTATTTATGCAAAATTCTGTCTTGAAAATAATTGGAACAAGATTTCTCTTCAAAATAATCGTATTCACTTTTAATTTGCAAAAAGCAATTATAATACGATTTATTATTTAATAAATGTATGTATATATTAATAAAGAAACTTTAGTTGTTTGTACTGCTGGACATTATGGTCTTGCCTAAAGAACATGGGGCTCTCAAGTTTGCTCTGTTGTATGTTGGTGTCACCAACAATATAAGACAGTGCAAATGCTATAATTTATAAAAAATATTGATAATTGGCTGCCCATTTGTTTCATGCACAGACACTGCCCCACATTTTTTTTCAAATTGCTAATAATCCATGCACCAAAAAGGATAATATTTTGAAGATTTTTTTATTGCTATTCTGTGAATTAATTTATTTTCATGGATATCTGTTTATGGTTTGGAAGAAGAAGGCGTTTTTGATAGCGTTGAAATTCATAGATATAAATCTGATTGGGATGGGGGTCATATTGTGTTTACTGATAGATTAGTCTTCATTGTGTCGTTTAATTTTTGGTTTGTTCATGAAAATTTGTATACCATGAAAATTGGTACCCCATGTAAATTGGTACCCCGTGTAAATTGGTACCCCATGTAAATTGGTACCCCATGTAAATTGGTACCCCATGTAAATTTGTACCCCATGTAAATTGGTACCCCATGTAAATTTGTACCCCATGTAAATTGGTACCCCATGTAAATTGGTACCCCATGTAAATTTGTACCCCATGTAAATTTGTACCCAATGAAATTGGTACCCCATGTAAATTACTGCCTAATCACATTAATCAATTACTCTTTCTTTTCAGAGGGTAAAAATCAATTGAAAATTCTGAAAGAAAATGTACATGAAGCTGAAAGTCAAGTAAAACATCAGGAACAGGTACGAGAAGGTTTACCTCATTTCAACAAATGATTTTATTGTCTCAGTTTTATCACCCACTGGCCGAGTTATCCAGAATTTTACCCAGGCCTAGATCTTGCCCCAAAGGATGCATAAGCTTATGTACTGCATTTGAAATCAGTTACATATCAGTAATGTTTTCTATACATATAAAGTACACAAATGGTACACAGACTTTTACAAAGTTGTGTACTTTAAAATTAATGCATATCTTGGAGAAGGGAAATAATTTTTGCCATATACATGTGATAGGAAAATCTATACCATGGGAGTAAAATTTGTTCCAGAGATTTTGCAGGCCAAGTCCCTGACACAAATCTTATCCCATTGGCTGACTTTATCCTGTACATTCACATAGGAACATTCTTTGAATCCAAATCTAATCTACAGGTCAGCTGTGATAAATCTGCAAATTGTTTATGTAAATACTGGTACTATTGTAAGCATAAGATGGTATAACCCAGCTTCAGGGAGAGCATTCTGTATTATTTTCCCCACCTTTTTGCAAATAATGTGAGACATAGTATGTGTATATCTGTCTGTTTGTCTGCCCACTTCTACGCTTTCTTTTCCACTGTATCACCTTAAAGCCATTTGAGATTAAGGAATGCAACTTATTATACTTATGCATCATTATTAGAAGGTGTGTTGCATACCAGTGGGGGTCCTATCTTAAAGATCAAGGTCACAGCCCAATATTTTAAGTTTTCACTCACACTTTCCTTTCTGCTCTATAACTTTGAAGCCATTTGAGATTAAGAGATGAAACTTATTATATGTATACATGATTAAATATGTGTTGCGAACCATATTGCAGGTCTTAACTTCAAGTTCAAGGTCATCGCTCAATAGTTTAAATTTTCTCTTATACTTTACATTTCACTTGATAACTTTAGAGCTGTTTGAAGTTAAGGATGAAACTTGTTATACATATACATCGTTATTAGAAGGTGTGTCACATACCACATTGGGGGTCCTATTTTCAAGTTCAAGGTCACAGCTCAGTATTTTAAGTTTTCCATAACACTTTTCATTCCACTGTATTGTTACGACTCTATGGTCTAAGAAAAATGTAACAGAAAGAAAGTGAAACCAACAATTCAAGTAAAAATCAACAAGCAATTTATTACTAGATAATTAAAATGAAAAAATCAAAAAGTCACTTACAGTAATGTGTTTTGAAATCCTAATAATCCAATAAGAATGATTGTTCTAATCACAAGTCCTAAATATAGAATGTTCCGAATTCACGGCTGTGTCCTTGAATGTTATGATGTGCTAATGGTCTCCAAAGTCCTGATGTACTAGTAATCTTGATGTGCTGATGTCAAAATGAAGTATTCCAAAATCTCTGAATAAGTTCAGTTAAATTCCAAAATCATCAATTAAAAATCCAAAATCCAATAGTTTATGAGCACTGTAATAATCCAATGAATATTTAAAATAATTCCTCTCATAGAATTTGGAATGAATTTTCACAACTGTAATAGCTCTTTACAAGACTGATGGTAATGTCAAAACTGAAAAAATGTCCACCAAACATGGTATATATAAAGATTGGTCACATGACAGAATGTTCTAGAATATGTGTCATCTTAATGGAATTTTACTTGTAAACAAAAATCAACCTTGACCTTCAAATTGAGAAAACATATTGATCAAAACAACCTAATTCAAGGACACTAGTTAAACATGTTTTTCATGACAAACATCAAGATCCAAGCAAATACCAAAGTGAAGAAACATCTACAATTTCCCAAAACACCTACAATATTATATAAACATCATACATAACACCTCCCCTCATAAAGAAAAAGAAAGATTTATATGATAAAGCTTTCTTTTGAATATATATCTAATACTACAATAACCAAAAATACATAAGAACATGTTTTATGATACTGGACTTAATTACATCAAGCAATATTACATTTCTAGGCACGTGAGAGTGCATCTGCAATCACATTGTCTTTTCCCCTGATGTGTCTAATGTCAATGTTATATTCCTGCAATATCAAACTCCATCTCAACAATCTCCGATTTTTATCTTTCATTTTGTTGATGAAAGTAAGGGGATTGTGATCACTGTACACAATAATTGGAGAAAGAGCTGAGGTGACATACACTTCAAAATGCTGTAAAGCCAATATCAAAGCCAAACATTCCTTCTCAATTGTGGAATAATTTTTCTGGTGCTTGTTTAGTTTTTTAGAAAAATAACACACAGGGTGATCCACACCACTTTTGTCTTCCTGAATCAATACTCCACCAACCCCTACATCACTTGCATCAACAGATAATTTAAATGATTGGCTGAAATTTGGTGCAGAAATAACTGGTGCATTCTTAAGTATGGCCTTTAACTTGTCAAAAGATTCCTGACACTTATCAGACCAATGAAATTTGGTTTTCTTACTCAATAAACTTGTCAAAGGTTCAACAATTTTGGAAAAATTGGAACAAAATTTCCGATAATATCCAGCCATACCTAGAAATCGCATCAGTTGCTTTTTACAAATTGGAACTTGAAATTCAGAGATAGCTTTGACCTTAGCTTCTATAGGTTTAACTTAACCTTGTCCCACAATATGTCCTAAAAATGTGACACAAGCATGGCAAAACTCACTTTTGCTCAAATTAATTGTCAGATTCGCATCGCTGAGTCGATCAAAGAATTTTCGAATGGTTTCCAAATGATCTTCCCAGGTGTTGTTGTAGATAATGACGTCATCGATATAAGCGTCACAATTATCAAGACCAAATGTTATCATGTTCATCAGACATTGAAACGTTGCAGCCGAATTTTTCATTCCAGATGGCATGACTTTATATTGATAAAGTCCATCTGGAGTTGCAAATGCTGAAATTTCTTTTGCCCTTTCCGTCAGTGGAATTTGCCAGAATCCTTTTAAAAGGTCAAACTTGGTGACATATTCCGCATTTCCAATTTTATCAATGCAATCGTCCATTCTTGGGATTGGAAATGAATCAGTTTTGGTGACACTGTTGACTTTTCTATAGTCAGTACACATACGGAATGTATTATCTGGCTTGGGAACAAGAATACATGGTGAACTCCAGTTACTTTTACTTGGTTCTATGAAATCATTCTCCAGTAAATACTGAATTTCTTTCTTCAGATAGTTCTGTTTGAGAGGATTCATCCTATAAGGATGCTGTTTCACAGGCGCAGAATCTACAATGTCAACGTCATGATAAATTTTACTTGTTCGTGTTGGAACATCAGGAAACAAGTGCTCATAGTCACGTAATAGCTGTTTTAGTTCATTTCTTTCCTGTTGTTGTAGATGTGAAAGTTTCTGGTCTAGGTTGTTCAATATTTCTGAATTCCGAAGATTGGTTATACCAGAGTCACTATAGTCTGATCGTACTCCATCGTTGATATCTTCACTGTGTGGGACAGGTACAAACTAAATTAACAGAATAATTAGCTGGGCTATCTCTGTCAAAATATTCCTTTAACATATTTATATGACAAAGTTGTTTCTGTTTCCGTCTCCCAGGAGTGTTAATGATATAATTTAAGTCATTTACTTTCTTTTCAACGGTATAAGGACCATAGAATTTAGCCTGAAGAGGATTCTGAGGTATGGGAAAGAGAGCCAGAACTTTGTCACCAGGTTTAAAACTCCTTTCCTGTGAATTTCTGTCATACCTTAATTTCATTTTTGACTGGGTAGTGTGAAGATTAGTTCTTGCTACTTCACAGGCCTTTGACAACTTGTATTTGAAATCAGAAACATAATCAAGAAGATTAATCTTTGAGTCTTCATTTGAAAGAAGTTTCTCTTTCAATAATTTCAATGGTCCACGGACAGTATGACCAAAAACCAGTTCAAAGGGACTAAAACCCAACGAATCTGGAACTGATTCCCTAACAGCAAACAACAACCAATGAACACCCTCATTCCAATCCTTTTCTGTATCAAAGCAATATGATCGAATCATATTCTTCAAAGTTTGATGAAATCTTTCCAAAGCACCTTGACTTTCAGGGTGATAGGCAGAAGATTTAAACTGTTGGATGCCTAATTCATGCATAACTTGTTGGAAAATTCCAGACATAAAATTTGACCCTTGATCCGATTGGACAGATTTGGGAAGGCCAACAAGTGTAAAAAACTTCACCAAAGCTTTCACAATAGTTTTAGTTTTTATATTTCTCAGAGGAATTGCTTCTGGAAATCTTGTAGATGTACACATGATGGTCAACAAGTATTGGTTGCCTGACTTGGTTTTAGGTAAAGGACCAACACAGTCTACGATTATTCTACTAAATGGTTCATCAAATGCAGGAATAGGTTGCAGATGAGCCTTAGGTATCTTCTGATTGGGTTTTCCTACCATTTGACAAGTGCGACAAGATCTGCAGTATTTAGAAACATCACTTTTGAGTTTCGGCCAATAAAAATGATTCAAGATCTTGTGATAAGTCTTACGGACTCCTAAATGACCAGCCAAAGGAGTTTCATGGGCTAAATTAAGAATTTCCTGTCGATATGACTTAGGAACAACAATTTGATAGCTCACTGACCACTCGTCACCAGCGGGTACATCAGGTGGTCTCCATTTCCTCATAAGGACCCCATTTTTCACAAAGTAACACACTGGAACTTGTGTGGCTTCAGTTTCACTAATAGCCCTCTGAAACAAACAAGATATCTCGAGATCTTGCTCCTGTTCAACGACAAGGGATTGTCGTTTGTCATCCTGATTAGAACAAAGAGAATGAGTTGCCAAAAGAGGATCACTGTGATCAATACCATTGGATTGATCAATACCTGAGGAAAAAGTGACCTCATCAAAAGACTGACCAATACATGTGTCAGCTAAAGGAATAATATCCTGATCAACATCACTCTCAAGAGCTCTTTTTGCCATAGCTCTAGTAACTGCACAAGCAGGGTACAAATCAGGGATTTCAGTTTCGACAGGATCAACTTTCTGATCCAAACAAGGCTTGTCAGTTACAAGTGGATTAACCACAACCTTATCTCCAGCTAGGTCATTGCCTAGTAATAAATGAACACCCTCTATGGGTAAAGAAGTCACTGCCCCAACAGTCACAGGTCCAGAAACTAAGTCTGATGCCAAATTTACACAATGGAGAGGAGCATTTACAAAGCCGCACTCTACTCCCTGAACAAGAACACTTTCACTTGAAGAAGACTCCTCAGACAAAGGCAAAGTACCTGATAATAAAAGACTCTGAGAAGCTCCAGTGTCCCTTAATATTTTAATTGGGATAGGTTTGGCAGAATCACCAATAAGTGATATAGAACCTTCTGACATGAATGGTTCATAAGCCTCCAAAATAGAATCAGACTGGGGTTTGTTTGACCCAACAAATGTATTGCTTTCAATACAAGACCGTGACCTTGACCTCGTAGAAATAAGAGCATTTGGAAAAGCTCTGTCTTTACTCTGTTGCTTATTTTTCAACTTGAAGCAATCAGAAATAATGTGCCCTTTCGTTTTACAATAAGTGCACGTAGGAAGAGATAAGGATTTCTGATCAGTCTTATCAGATGTTTGATTCCTAACAGTTGTGCTGTTGTGAAATTTGGAAGTACTTGAATGAGATTGAAATGGTTTTTTACCAGAAAACTGCTGAGAGGACGATTTATTACCAAATGAAATTTTGTGAGTCAAGGAATAATCATCAGCCATACGAGCAGCATTTTCCAAAGTTTCCACATTCTGCTCGTCAAGATAGGTTTTAACATCACTATGGATGCACCTCTTGAACTCTTCAATTAATACGAGCTGTCTGAGGTTATCATAAGCTTGATCAACTTTCTTGGCTGAGCACCACCTATCAAATAGTTGTTCTTTATCCCTTGCAAATTCAACATGAGTTTGTCCAGTTTCTTTTCTACAATTCCTAAACCTTTGTCGATATGCCTCTGGTACCAACTCATAAGCTTTCAAGATGTACTCCTTAACCACATCATAATCAGTGCTTTGTTGTACTGACAGTGAAATGTAGACTTCACGAGCTTTGCCAATTAGTACACTTTGTAATAACAAAGTCCAATGCTCTCTGGGCCATTTCAAGTTTTCAGCAATTTTCTCGAAATGAAGAAAGTATTTATCTACTTCTTTTTCCTGAAAAGGGGGTACTAACCTAATATATCTAGTAACATCAAAACCTGGACTTGTGTTTAAAGGAGTGGAGTGTGCTCTGTTTGCCAGTTCTAATTCTCTTAACTTAAATTGCATTTCCCTTTCTTCTCTTTGCATCTGCATCTGCATTTGTATTTGTCTATCTTCTTTCTCTCTCTCTCTCTCCATCTGCCTCTCTTCTTTTTCTCTCTCCATCTGCCTCTCTTCTTTCTGCATTTGTAGCTGCCTCTCTTCTTTCTCTCTCTCCATCTGTATCTGCCTCTCTTCTTTCTCTCTCTCTCTCTGAATCTGAAGCTTTGCCAATTCTAAATCCATCTGGTTCTTTAACTCTAATTCCCTTAATTTCCTGTCAGAACCAGATACAGGCTTTCTCTTCAAACTTAAAGCACTATTTTCAAAAATTCCCTTTCCTACTAAATATTGAATTAAAATAATCTTTATTTCCTGTTTTGTCAATGATACTTTTGCCACAGATAGACTGTATTTTCTGGCAAGCTCGAGCAACTCATCCTTTCTCATGCACTCTAACCCCTCCTGGGTAGGTTTTGAAATGAAATTCTGAACATTAGATGCCATAGTAAATGCTTGTTGGTTTCACACAAAAAAATTTCTCTATATAAAATCTTTGCCAAAGACAAAACAAACAAAAAATTCCGAGACAAAATCAATATGAATTTCAAAAATAACTTTAATATCTCTAATATGCTTTAAAGAAATTCAATCCCGGAACGACGAGCCCCCAATTTCTGTTACGACTCTATGGTCTAAGAAAAATGTAACAGAAAGAAAGTGAAACCAACAAATCAAGTAAAAATCAACAAGCAATTTATTAATAGATAATTAAAATGAAAAAATCAAAAAGTCACTTACAGTAATGTGTTTTGAAATCCTAATAATCCAATAAGAATGATTGTTCTAATCACAAGTCCTAAATATAGAATGTTCCGAATTCACGGCTGTGTCCTTGAATGTTATGATGTGCTAATGGTCTCCAAAGTCCTGATGTACTAGTAATCTTGATGTGCTGATGTCAAAATGAAGTATTCCAAAATCTCTGAATAAGTTCAGTTAAATTCCAAAATCATCAATTAAAAATCCAAAATCCAATAGTTTATGAGCACTGTAATAATCCAATGAATATTTAAAATAATTCCTCTCTTAGAATTTGGAATGAATTTTCACAACTGTAATAGCTCTTTACAAGACTGATGGTAATGTCAAAACTGAAAAAATGTCCACCAAACATGGTATATATAAAGATTGGTCACATGACAGAATGTTCTAGAATATGTGTCATCTTAATGGAATTTTACTTGTAAACAAAAATCAACCTTGACCTTCAAATTGAGAAAACATATTGATCAAAACAACCTAATTCAAGGACACTAGTTAAACATGTTTTTCATGACAAACATCAAGATCCAAGCAAATACCAAAGTGAAGAAACATCTACAATTTCCCAAAACACCTACAATATTATATAAACATCATACATAACAGTATAATGTTAGAGCTGTTTAAAATTTAGGGATAAAACTAGATATACTTATACATGTACATCATCGTTAGGAGGTACGTTGCCTATCACCTTGGGGATCATATCTTCAAGGTCAATGTCATGACTAAATCACATGTTCTTTTCTGCTCTATAATTGAGATAGGTAGGGTAATATGATACAGGCTGTGCAGAAGCACTAAAACACCTTGGATTCAGTTTAAAGCACATTTAATGACTACATGAATTTAGTGCTGTTTAATTCCCCTGCCAATCAAAGCACACATCAGAGGATGAAAGGGAAAGTTAATCTTTTTACATGGAGGCAGTTTTGAGTACTTACACCACCAACTGGCTTCCAAAATGACAGAGTGGAATAATAATTAGTTATATGCAACTTTTTAAAAACTTTGTATATATTGATTTAACTCATTCTTTTTGTATTAAAAACTTTATTATATCATTGTAATCAATCTTTATGGTATGGTTGTGGATGCATCAATTACAACCATATCTGAGTAACGTAAATGGGGGGGGGGGGTGCATAACAAGTCAGCGGTATGGACTAATCACCTTTACTTGATGAATAGCATAGATTCAAGGCTTTGGATAACTTGAGAATTGGTATCTTGGCTTCCAACAACAACTTTAATAAAGAACCAGAGTGTAATTATATGAAATTAATTATATTTGTTTATAATTACCATTTTACCTGTTTAATCATCACATGGACTTGACCTGTTATGTAATATGGACTTGACCTGTTATGTAATATGGACTTGACCTGTTATGTTTGTTACAGCAGATTTATTTCCACAGAGCTATAGATCATTAGTGTATCTGAATTCTCACCATTCTCCCAAACTAATTATACCACTGGCTGTATGGTAGGCAGAGACACATAGTTTTTTGGGCCATGCATACATTGTGTATATGTGAATATCACTGACTGTATGGTAGGCAGAGACACATAGTTTTTTGGGCCATGCATACATGTGTATATGTGAATATCACTGACTGTATGGTAGGCAGAGACACATAGTTTTTTGGGCCATGCATACATTGTGTATATGTGAATATCACTGACTGTATGGTAGGCAGAGACACATAGTTTTTTGGGCCATGCATACATGTGTATATGTGAATATCACTGACTGTATGGTAGGCAGAGACACAGTTTTTTGGGCCATGCATACATTGTGTATATGTGAATATCACTGACTGTATGGTAGGCAGAGACACATAGTTTTTGGGCCATGCATACATGTGTATATGTGAATATCACTGACTGTATGGTAGGCAGAGACACAGTTTTTTGGGCCATGCATACATTGTGTATATGTGAATATCACTGACTGTATGGTAGGCAGAGGCACAGTTTTTTGGGCCATGCATACATGTGTATATGTGAATATCACTGACTGTATGGTAGGCAGAGACACATAGTTTTTTGGGCCATGCATACATGTGTATATGTGAATATCACTGACTGTATGGTAGGCAGAGACACATAGTTTTTTGGGCCATGCATACATTGTGTATATGTGAATATCACTGACTGTATGGTAGGCAGAGACACAGTTTTTTGGGCCATGCATACATGTGTATATGTGAATATCACTGACTGTATGGTAGGCAGAGACACATAGTTTTTTGGGCCATGCATACATTGTGTATATGTGAATATCACTGACTGTATGGTAGGCAGAGACACATAGTTTTTTGGGCCATGCATACATGTGTATATGTGAATATCACTGACTGTATGGTAGGCAGAGACACATAGTTTTTTGGGCCATGCATACATGTGTATATGTGAATATCACTGACTGTATGGTAGGCAGAGACACATAGTTTTTGGGCCATGCATACATGTGTATATGTGAATATCACTGACAGTATGGTAGGCAGAGACACATAGTTTTTTGGGCCATGCATACATGTGTATATGTGAATTTACAATATTCAATCGACTTGTCATACCATAGAAATGAAACTTGATTAGGGAATGCATCTCCATAAGTAAAGCATCCCCATACCCCATTTCCAGGTCACTTTGACCTGTATTTCATGTTCATTGGTTTCAGTTAACTTTAATTAACACTCATTAGTGGAAAATAAACATACCCATCAGATTCGGGGCTTGTATACCATACTGGAAAATGCATAGACCCGGATCTGCAATCATATATTGCACCAACAGATCTGGGAGTATGCAGTTTGTTAGGAGTAATCAGTAGAACAGACAACATTAACCTTGATCTGCCAGTGCATTATTCAATGGTAGATCAGGGTCAGTGCTGTTTGCAGTTGGACCCAACTTCTAAGTGAATATATACGGTACTCACGGCGATCATTTTGGTGTTGTATGATATATTGTATGACATTATCCATCGTATGATCCAGTTTTATGCTATGTTTTGAGGCTTTTCTGTAAGAAAAAAAATCTTGTATCAAATAACAGCATTCAAAATATTTATACAGGAGAAAAGCACATTATGTATTTTCTGGTGATAAGTCGAAGTGGAGTAAATGTCGAGGGGAGGGGACCTTTTTTTTTTCTTCAGTTTTCACTCCTAAATTTGTATACATGTATAAGTCTAAGTGGAGGATAAGATGAAGTTCTGATTTTTACCAAACCTTTCTTTTTGTCTTGAATCTAGTAAAGAATACTTAATTTTTTCAGGTGATAATTTGATGTGGAATATAAGCCTTGAGTCAATTTTTAAAGATACAAGTTTGCAACTTGTACAACAAAAAGATAATATTTATTACAAAAATATTGAATAATACTTAATATCGTGTAATTGACTTGAAATGTTAGCGACTGTACCGGTTATTTGTTCTGCAGGATCTAAGAGATACACATCAGCAGCGAGATGAGGCCAAACTCGAGATAGATCGGTTAAATGAAGGTATTCGTCAGAGTCGTAGCGCCTATGAAGAATGTTTACATCAACAGAGGGTAAAAGAACAGGAACTACAGGATCTTATAAGGACTGTGGAAGAGAAGGACGTCGAGTATCAGAATGCCAGAAAGGTGAAGTAATGCATACATAGACTTTGTTAGCACTTACCTTAGCCAAAATTGCAACAGGCAACTAAAAGTTTCGGATGGCAATTCATTTTTAAAAAATAATGTAATTGGAGGTTCAGAATTATGGGGCTCATGCTGTCGTCTACAAATTTTGCATTACTGTTGCTGACATTCGCTTGTGTAGCATATTTTTTTAGGTGGTATTAAACATGTAAGGAACTAAATTTCTAAATAAAAGAACATGCTGAAATGCATAATTTATTTGTTTAAAAAGGAAGTTTCAGAGAAAGATGGGAATTAAGAAAGAAAATGCTAGGTAATAATGGGTAATGAGGTCAAATAGGAGCCAGATCTGGAATGGAAAATTCCGTAGTTCAGCCCGATTCTGGCACACTAGATAATGGAATATGTCAGCATTTTTCATGGTAAAATTTGGGAACTAGTTGGAAAATTATAGCACCAACCAATCTATATAGAAATGGTTTAGCCTCCCCAGGGGGTCTTGATGTCCACTTGCAAGGGAGTAACTTCTTTCCTTTTTGTGCAGCTGTAAAGGCATACATGAAAAATAGACATATACAGACAGTAAGAGCATAGGGACTTTCCTGTACTTTTGTTCCGTAATAAGCATATATATGTATGTGGAAGAAAAAAAAACCCAGTTTAATATGGAATATTCCTTTTTCCTTTCAATTAATGTAATTAAATATATACAGTGAAATTTTCTTAAACTGCCCCATCACTAACCCAGCTTTATTCTGTAGACCAGCCACATACATGTATTTTGCTCACAATGAAGCTTTTCTAATGCAAATGAAACCTTTGCATGCCGACCACCTCCATTAAATGGCCAAAAAGTTCGGTCCCAAAAGTGTCCAGTTTGCAAAAATTGTACTGTATATAGTTACAGTACTTTTCTTTGTTAGGCCTTTTCCCTATTTCTTTCTTTCCTTTCTTTGGTCAATAATTATGTCATATACATCTGTAAAATCTTGTTACTAAAATGTTAATACAGAGGCTCTTCACTATAAAGACCTTCAGTATAATGCTGACTCTGTTATAACGAGGATATCCTCATGGATTCCACTAAATTGTTTGAATTTTCCCTCAATATAAGGTTCCCTCACTTATAACATGGGTCTTTTATATGTCTCATGAACAACATTATAAAGAGAGTATAGTGTATCAGAACTTAATACATGTATTGTAATGCATTTCACTGCCAATAAGCACATTTAAGAAACAATTTGCTTACAATACCTTCCTTAAAGACAGTCAAATAGATGGTCTTGATATAAATGTTATGGATTGATAGTCTTGATGTAAATGTTATGGATAGATAAATGGTCTTGATATAAATGTTATGGATAGATAGATGGTCTTGATATAAATGTTATGGATAGATAGATGGTATTGATATAAAATGTTATGGATAGATAGATGGTCTTGATATAAATGTTATGGATAGATAGATGGTCTTGATATAAAATGTTATGGATAGATAGATGGTCTTGATATAAATGTTATGGATAGATAGATGGTATTGATATAAAATGTTATGGATAGATAGATGGTCTTGATATAAATGTTATGGATTGATAGTCTTGATGTAAATGTTACGGATAAATAGATGGTCTTGATATAAATGTTATGGATAGATAGATGGTCTTGATATAAATGTTATGGATTGATAGTCTTGATATAAATGTTATGGATAGATAGATGGTCTTGATATAAATGTTATGGATCGATAGATGGTCTTGATATAAATGTTATGGATTGATAGTCTTGATGTAAATGTTATGGATAGATAGATGGTCTTGATATCAATGTTATGGATTGATTGTCTTGATGTAAATGTTATGGATTGATGGATGGTCTTGATATCAATGTTATGGATTGATTGTCTTGATGTGAATGTTATGGATAGATAGATGGTCTTGATATCAATGTTATGGATTGATAGTCTTGATGTAAATGTTATGGATTGATAGATGGTCTTGATATCAATGTTATGGATTGATAGTTTTGATGTAAATGTTATGGATTGATAGATGGTCTTGATATAAATGTTATGGATTGATAGTCTTGATGTAAATGTTATGGATAGATAGATGGTCTTGATATAAATGTTATGGATTGATGGTCGGTCTTGATATCAATGTTATGGATTGATAGTCTTGATATAAATGTAAGGGATAGATAGATGGTCTTGATATAAATGTTATGGATTGATGGTCTTGATATAAATGTTATGGATTGATTGTCTTGATGTGAATGTTATGGATAGATAGATGGTCTTGATATAAATGTTATGGATAGATAGATGTTCTTGATATAAATGTTATGGATAGATAGATAGATGTTCTTGATGTAAATATTATAGATAGGTAGATGGTCTTGATATAAATGTTATGGATTGATAGTCTTGATATAAATGTTATGGATAGATAGATGGTCTTGATATAAATGTTATGGATAGATAGATGTTCTTGATATAAATATTATGGATAGGTAGATGTTCTTGATATAAATATTATGTATAGGTAGATGGTCTTGATGTAAATGTTATGAATAGATAGATGTTCTTGATATAAATATTATGGATAGGTAGATGGTCTTGATATAAATGTTATGGATAGATAGATGTTCTTGATGTAAATGTTATTAATAGATAGATGGTCTTGATGTAATTGTTATGGATAGGTAGATGTTCTTGATATAAATGTTATGGATAGATAGATGTTCTTGATATAAATGTTATGGATAGATAGATGTTCTTGATATAAATATTATGGATAGGTAGATGGTCTTGATATAATGTTATAGATAGATAGATTGTCTTGATATAAATATTATGGATAGATAGATGTTCTTGATGTAAATGTTATGAATAGATAGATGGTCTTGATGTAATTGTTATGGATAGGTAGATGGTTTTTATATAAATGTTATGGATAGGTAGATGGTAATGATGCAAAGATAGATGAACTTGATATATATGTTATGGATAGGTAGATGGTCTTGATGTAAATGTTATGGATAGATAGATGGTCTTGATATAAATGTTATGGATAGATAGATGGTTTTGATGTAAATGTTATGGATGGATAGATGGTCTTGATGTAAATGTTATGGATAGATAGATGGTCTTGATATAAATGTTATGGATACATAGATGGTCTTGATATAAATGTTATGGATAGATAGATGGTCTTGATGTAAATGTTATGGATAGATAGATGGTCTTGATATCAATGTTATGGATAGATAGATGGTCTTGATGTAAATGTTGTGGATATATAGATGGTCTTGATATCAGTGTTATGGATAGATAGATGGTCTTGATGTAAATGTTATGGATGGATAGATGGTCTTGATATCAATGTTATGGATAGATAGATGGTCTTGATATAAATGTTATGGATAGATAGATGGTCTTGATATCAATGTTATGGATAGATAGATGGTCTTGATATCAATGTTATGGATAGATAGATGGTCTTGATATAAATGTTATGGATGGATAGATGATCTTTATAAATGTTATGGATGGATAGATGATCTTTATAAATGTTATGGATGGATAGATGGTCTTGATATAAATGTTATGGATGGATAGATGATCTTTATAAATGTTATGGATGGATAGATGGTCTTGATATAAATGTTATGGATGGATAGATGATCTTTATAAATGTTATGGATGGATAGATGGTCTTGATATAAAGTTAAATGTGTATTGATCAATTTAGAATGGAAACCTATTATATGAGACTTTTATACACAGGTGTTTTCTATAAGGAGATGGTTATTATACCAGATTGTGCATATTTACAAATTCTGGTGAATGTATCCATGTGTTTATCATGTCTTATTGTTACACTTTTAATTTCTTGAATTAGATTGTTGGTAATTTCATGGCTTAGACATGTTCTGCAGTATTTTGTAATATGCTTGAACATTTCAATTCTTCAGACTCTGAGCAAAGTGAGAAAAGAAGTGGAGAAAGAAGAAACCAAGCTGAATAAGGTAGAATAACTGGACAGAAAAATATGTATTTTCTTTGTAAACAGGGACCAAACAGACTACCAAACTTACATGACCTTGTGGCTGCCAACCAATACTATATGCATCTCAACTAATCAAGGGCTACGGGTAAATTCAGTAAATTGTAGTTAACCACTTAACAAACCCTACATTTCAAGTAACTGGTTTGCATAAAATGGGTTGTAGATAATGGGTCTCTAGTACTGTTTAAAATCTGAAATTAAAAGACACAGAAAACTCTGTTCCAAAACTGTTGATCTGTGGACTAAATTTCTCTCCTCCCATCACTGAATTCTTCCTAAGTTTGTAACTTCCTTGATTTTTCCTTGAGGAATAAATTCACTGTAATGTGAATTCTGACTGTAAATTAATCTCATTCAGGGCAAATTATGTTCATCTGGGTCTTATATCTTTTTTCTTCATCTCTAAACATTTTAATTGTAAAAATGTCAAATAATTAGATCAAATTAAAGATGATTCCTACCTGTACCTGCTACAGCATTTCAGTAAAATTTTGCTCCTTAAGACTTGTAGACATATTTTCTCATAAAAAAGAGACAGTCAAACCTGATTCAGCAACCAGCTGTATATAAAACCACCAGTGTATAAAGGTTCAATACAGCAGTTCCAATTTATACATCACTCGGTGGGTCTGTATATTTAGAGAATGTGTTCAAATGTCAAGTACAACAGGTCCAATTTATACATCACTCAATATACTTTTGCTTGTATATGAAGACCACTTGTTCATAAAGACTGCTTCTTGCTGGTCCCCCTAGTGGTTATTATATACAGGTTTGGTTGTATTTACAATCATGGTTTGCATGTCTTTGGATCAGTATCAAACATTAGAATGGGAATTGTAAATTGATATTCTATACATTATGGTGGCAAGCTATATGGTGATGGGAACATTACTTATTTATGGGTTTCAAAATAGTTGTCCTATCTAGACCCACAGCACAATTTGTTCTAACTTGAAGCCACTTCCATGCACTATGAATGCATACAACTTTTTTCACTAAGTCGTGCAATCTTCAGTAGATATATGGCTTTCAAACTGACAGTATCCCCATGCCATGTTTCAAGTCAAAGTTGCTTCATGTGGTTGCAGCCAGACTCTTAGGTGTCTCTGGCTGAATTTGAGAACCAGCATAGAATGCCAGTATGTTTTAAGTCACTTCAGAATCAATTATGTATCGATAAATTGCACAAATTAATACATTGACAGTGTTAGTGTAAAGTTCTGCTTAATAGAGAGAGAGAGAGAGAGAGAGAGAGAAAATCCATCAGTCAACAGTATGATATGATTTACATTATTGTTAGAGTAACAAATGTTTTTTTTTGTCATGTAAAATATCTGATTGATGTTAATGTCAGATTTTCATATGAACAGCTTACCTTACTCTTTCATTATAATGGTTGTGAGAGTCTTTAAGTGAAACTCCTTCCAAAAAATAAAAATAGCTGTATCGAACACTGAAACCAATGTAATAAATTGGTCACTACCCAACCAAAAATTCAAAAGACATTGACCAAAACATTTTATCCAAAATTCCTAACCAGAAAACTGTTCTGAAACTTCTGCCATGTCAAAAACATGAAAGAAAAGTTTCCTTTAAATTTTAAATCTGCAATTGGTGAACAAATGTTAAAGTTTTGTATTAAAGTTTTTGAAAGTCACATATCCTCTACATTTGTTGCTGCATTCAACTGAAACTTTAGGATTATAAATATTACAATAGGTCTGAAGTTTATACACTAATATTCTAGGAGTTCCTGTCTTGCCTGTCTCACCCGCTTATTAGAAGAAAATGCATATTTCATCATTGTTAAAAATTTTCAAACTCGCATATCTTCAACATCAGTTGCTGTATTCAGCTGAGAATTTAGGACAATATTATTATTGGTCTAAAGTTTATACACTGATATGCAAGAGTTCCTGTCTTGCTTGTCTCATGTACTTAAGCATTATGGTCAACAATGTTAAAGTTTCATATGAAAGTTTATGAAAGATACATGAGTAGTACTGACAGATATACACAGGTGAGACACTGGGTTCCATGAAATACTTGGGTTTTTTTTCCTTGAGACTTAAATGTAAATGCTTATTTTAAATTGCAATCTTTACTCCATTAGATAAAAGCCATTTCCTTGAGATAAAAGTTGTTATGAAACAGCTTGAACATTCAGACATCATGTGCTCTCTCTCTCTCTCTCTCTCTCTCTCTCTCTCTCTCTCTCTCTCTCTCTCACGCACATACACAGACACACACACAGACAGACAGAAACACACACAGACACACTATTTTCCAGGGAGCCACAGTAACTCAGTTGGTAGAGCTTCAGACCACCCAGTCAAGCCTGGGTAAGCTGCCTCAATGTGTCCTTGGGAAAGGCGCTTAGCTCTCATTTCCTTGACATGATATAGCCAATAATGTGTTAAAAGTGATGTTAACCAACAAAAACAAAACAAACATTTATTTTCCAACCTTATTTAATCCTATTCAGAGAACATTTCATTTACTTAGGCCAGTGGTTTCCAAACTTTTTTGATCATGATCCTGAATACCATCTTTTGCAACCCAAAATGCAGTACCAGTTTAGGGTCACGAAGGTCCTAGCGACCCGGAGTTTGGGAACCACTGACTTAGACTGTCAATTCCAATACTTTCTTATGAATTCATGCATCATTTTGTGGTAATGTATTATATATTAGCTGTTGTAACAATTCCTAGCTAGTTCCCAAGGTTAGCAAGTGACATCTTTTCCAACTGTAATATTACTCAGAGAGTCTGGGAAAATGCCAACTGAAGTAACTGTGACCTGAACTGGCACAGGAATACCATCAATTTGAGAGGTTGTTTTCAATTGAAGATTGCACACCTGCTGAAACAAGCCATGAGCATTCACAGTGTCAGGCAGTGGCAGCAATTCAATACAGATCATGCAACGAGTCTGGATTGGACAATTCATAAAAACCCATGTGTTTTATATATTAAATTATTAGTTACTGGTACTTGGTAATGGACATAATATTAGTTACTAATTATCAAGATTTAATTACCAATGTTGAAAATGAAGATAATGCAAGTAGTTCATTTAACGGCATTAGAGGTTTAAGGAGGTTTTTTTTCTAAATTTTCTATTCTTTCCATTGGACTTGTCTTAAAATAATTTTATACTGTTGTTGATTAAAGTCTCATTTGAACATTTATGCATTTCATTACTGCTTGAGGGAACCCTTTGGTCAAGTATTTCTAATGTCTCTTTATGATTAGTTTTACTTACATTTAAACAATCGTTTCATCAATTACCTGCTAATTTTTGCCATTAGTACCTGCTGCTTGTCCATGCATTCACTTATCATTAGAAACTATCGCACTCAATCTAAAAAGAGCTTCAGGTATTTGACATGTGTGTAATGCACCAGTTTTTATTACAAACTATTTTTGAGGTATGACCAAAGAAGTGAAGTTTTATTTTTTCTCAAAAGAAATTAAATTTTAGGAAATGATGCATTTTCTATACCTTTTGCCTTCATTTGCAAATTATAGGGTGACATTTTATCAACGGGTATTATTGCATTTGATTTCTTCTTTTTTGTTTCATGGACACCTAATCTGCTTGAAATTAAAACTTGAATTAATTTTTTACATTCTTATCCCTTTTTCGATTATAATGATGGTCACTTCTTACGGTATTTAAATTTTAATTTACATTGGGTAACAGAGAAAGTTCCATTATTGAATCTAATCTCATCAAATTCAGTTAGTAATTTATATGAACAAATGAAGAAAGTAATAAATTTACTTTAAAGAGAATTACCAGAAGTTTTATATTTAAACATAATTTTGGACTCCATACTGTGCATTACATACAGAACACAAATACTTGTTCATACTTTTCATCAGGCTTTTTTTATATTCTTTCTTTTAACAAAGCATGTGACTTTCCCTGTCACATTGCATGCGCTTATCATAAACAATTCAAAACACAAAACAGGAAGTCATTCATCGCAGTTAAAGATTTTCTCAATGATTGAGACTCAAATTTTAATTAGAGTATAAATTTAGTGTAAAGATGAAAAGTAATTTACAGTATTTCTCCTATGACAAATGCAGAGTGCCACTTTTTTACGGTATTTCTCCTATGACATTCCAGTGTGCCACTTTTTTAACATCTTTTTGAAGGGGGTGAGGGGGTGGATGTTATTGTTAAAAGCTTTTTTATACTAGAAATTTATATAATTTTGTAAATTGGCAATATTTTTTATAAAGGGGAGGAGGGCTTATCTTCTAGCATTTGAGCTTTATGGGAGACTTACGGTAAATGAGAAATTGTCTTCACACATTTCTACTTATTGGCTTTGTTATTGAGATAAAAACCATTTTTAACAAATATTTACATATCTACATATATCCATGACTTAAAAGGGGTTACAGGTTATTAAGAAACTAAAAGTGAATGAATTGACACAGCAGAGGGAATTAGAATTTGACAATGTGGTTGAGGACATTCTATAGATCTATACTATTTTCTCCTCCTAACTGGTGATTTCAGCTGGTTAGTAGGGCCAACCAAGAGCTGGAAAATATCCGTATTGACCTCAATGCTAAGCAGAACGAGCTCAACCAGGCCTCTATTTCTGTTGCCAAATTCAAGGTCAGTATCTGTTACTATGGTAACAGTCACACATTACCATGGGAACATGCCATGAACTGCCATGGAAACAGGTTATATGTTCTGGTATCCCATACTCCCACCCCTTATGAACTTTGTTAATGATATGGACAAAAACAGTTAGTGGCCAAAAGTTTGTTCCCACTCTAAAAAAACACAGACTTCTGTAGAAAATGACTAATATACTTTTAAATATTCATCAATTTGTATGCTGTATGAAATTTCAATATATTTATTCTTGTTTGGTATGGAATTGAATCTATTATTTGAAAATAAAAGCTTCTTTTTGACTAAATAAGCCAGTTTAAGGAGGCCATTAAAAATATTTGCACAGTAGGTCAAATCCCCATATTCCTCCATTTTAATAGGTTACATAAAACATTAATTGTAACCCAAGATTTGTAATTCCTATATTTCTTCATAATTTTTAGTAGAAGTATACTGAAGGATAAGTTGAGTATTCTAATGTACAATTAATTTATTTTCAGGGCATCAGTTTTCATGGGCATCAATTTTCATGGTTTTGCAAAAAATGACATTTTCATTGGTACTTTAATTCATAGATTGGGGTAAGAGTCTTATTGTTTCCATAGAGAAATAGATGGTAGTAAGAGTCCTATTGTTTCCATACAGAAATAGATGGTAGTGAGAGTCTTATTGTTTCCATAGAGAAATAGATGGTAGTAAGAGTCTTATTGTTTCCATACAGAAATAGATGGTAGTAAGAGTCTTATTGTTTCCATACAGAAATAGATGGTAGTAAGAGTCTTATTGTTTTCATAGAGGAATAGATGGTAGTAAGAGTCTTATTGTTTCCATAGAGGAATAGATGGTAGTAAGAGTCTTATTGTTTCCATAGAGGAATAGATGGTAGTAAGAGTCTTATTGTTTCCGTACAGAAATAGATGGAAGTAAGAGTCTTATTGTTTCCATAGAGGAATAGATGGTAGTAACAGTCTTATTGTTTCCATACAGAAATAGATGGAAGTAAGAGTCTTATTGTTTCCATAGAGGAATAGATGGTAGTAAGAGTCTTATTGTTTCCATACAGAAATAGATGGTAGTAAGCATCTTATTGTTTCCATACAGAAATAGATGGTAGTAAGAGTCTTATTGTTTCCATACAGAAATAGATGGTAGTAAGAGTCTTATTGTTTCCATACAGAAATAGATGGTAGTAAGAGTCTTATTGTTTTCATAGAGGAATAGATGGTAGTAAGAGTCTTATTGTTTCCATAGAGGAATAGGTGGTAGTAAGAGTCTTATTGTTTCCATACAGAAATAGATGGTAGTAAGAGTCTTATTGTTTCCATACAGAAATAGATGGTAGTAAGAGTCTTATTGTTTCCATACAGAAATAGATGGTAGTAAGAGTCTTATTGTTTCCATACAGAAATAGATGGTAGTAAGAGTCTTATTGTTTCCATACAGAAATAGATGGTAGTAAGAGTCTTATTGTTTCCATAGAGAAATAGATGGTAGTAAGAGTCTTATTGTTTTCATAGAGGAATAGATGGTAGTAAGAGTCTTATTGTTTCCATACAGGAATAGATGGTAGTAAGAGTCTTATTGTTTCCATACAGAAATAGATGGTAGTAAGAGTCTTATTGTTTCCATACAGAAATAGATGGTAGTAAGAGTCTTATTGTTTTCATAGAGGAATAGATGGTAGTAAGAGTCTTATTGTTTCCATACAGAAATAGATGGTAGTAAGAGTCTTATTGTTTCCATAGAGAAATAGATGGTAGTAAGAGTCTTATTGTTTCCATACAGGAATAGATGGTAGTAAGAGTCTTATTGTTTCCATACAGAAATAGATGGTAGTAAGAGTCTTATTGTTTCCATAGAGAAATAGATGGTAGTAAGAGTCTTATTGTTTTCATAGAGGAATAGATGGTAGTAAGAGTCTTATTGTTTCCATAGAGAAATAGATGGTAGTAAGAGTCTTATTGTTTCCATACAGAAATAGATGGTAGTAAGAGTCTTATTGTTTCCATAGAAGAATAGATGGTAATAAGAGTCTTATTGTTTCCATACAGAAATAGATGGTAGTAAGAGTCTTATTGTTTCCATACAGAAATAGATGGTAGTAAGAGTCTTATTGTTTCCATACAGAAATAGATGGTAGTAAGAGTCTTATTGTTTCCATAGAGGAATAGATGGTAGTAAGAGTCTTATTGTTTCCATAGAGGAATAGATGGTAGTAAGAGTCTTATTGTTTTCATAGAGAAATAGATGGTAGTAAGAGTCTTATTGTTTCCATACAGAAATAGATGGTAGTAAGAGTCTTATTGTTTCCATAGAGGAATAGATGGTAGTAAGAGTCTTATTGTTTCCATAGAGGAATAGATGGTAGTAAGAGTCTTATTGTTTCCATAGAGGAATAGATGGTAGTAAGAGTCTTATTGTTTCCATACAGAAATAGATGGTAGTAAGAGTCTTATTGTTTCCATACAGAAATAGATGGTAGTAAGAGTCTTATTGTTTCCATACAGAAATAGATGGTAGTAAGAGTCTTATTGTTTCCATACAGAAATAGATGGTAGTAAGAGTCTTATTGTTTCCATAGAGGAATAGATGGTAGTAAGAGTCTTATTGTTTCCATACAGAAATAGATGGTAGTATGAGTCTTATTGTTTCCATACAGAAATAGATGGTAGTAAGAGTCTTATTGTTTTCATACAGAAATAGATGGTAGTAAGAGTCTTATTGTTTCCATACAGAAATAGATGGTAGTAAGAGTCTTATTGTTTCCATACAGAAATAGATGGTAGTAAGAGTCTTATTGTTTTCATACAGAAATAGATGGTAGTAAGAGTCTTATTGTTTCCATACAGAAATAGATGGTAGTAAGAGTCTTATTGTTTCCATACAGAAATAGATGGTAGTAAGAGTCTTATTGTTTCCATAGAGGAATAGATGGTAGTAAGAGTCTTATTGTTTCCATAGAGAAATAGATGGTAGTAAGAGTCTTATTGTTTCCATACAGAAATAGATGGTAGTAAGAGTCCTATTGTTTCCATAGAGGAATAGATGGTAGTAAGAGTCTTATTGTTTTCATAGAGGAATAGATGGTAGTAAGAGTCGTATTGTTTTCATAGAGGAATAGATGGTAGTAAGAGTCTTATTGTTTCCATACAGAAATAGATGGTAGTAAGAGTCTTATTGTTTCCATAGAGGAATAGATGGTAGTAAGAGTCTTATTGTTTCCATACAGAAATAGATGGTAGTAAGAGTCTTGTTGTTTCCATACAGAAATAGATGGTAGTAAGAGTCTTATTGTTTCCATAGAGGAATAGATGGTAGTAAGAGTCTTATTGTTTCCATACAGAAATAGATGGTAGTAAGAGTCTTATTGTTTCCATACAGAAATAGATGGTAGTAAGAGTCTTATTGTTTCCATAGAGAAATAGATGGTAGTAAGAGTCTTATTGTTTTCATAGAGGAATAGATGGTAGTAAGAGTCTTATTGTTTCCATACAGAAATAGATGGTAGTAAGAGTCTTATTGTTTTAATAGATGGAATAGATTGTGGTAAGGTTCCCATTGTTTCCATACAGAAATAGATTGTGGTAAGGGTCCTATTGTTTCCATACAGAAATAGATTGGGGTAAGGGTCTTATTGTATCCATAGAGAAATAGATTGTAGTAAGAGTCTTATTGTTTCCATAGAGAAATAGATTGCGGTAAGAGTCCTATTGTTTCCATAAATGGATAGATTAGGGTAAGGATCATATTGTTTTCATAGATGACTAGATTGGGGTAAGGATCATATTGTTTCCATAGAGGAATAGATTGGGGTAAGGATCATATTGTTTCCATAGAGGAATAGATTGGGGTAAGGATCAAATTGTTTCCACAGAGGAATAGATTGGGGTAAGGATCATATTGTTTCCACAGAGGAATAGATTGGGGTAAGGGTCCTATTGTTTCCGTAGAGGAATAGATTGGAGTAAGTGTCCTGTTGTTTCCATAGAGGAATAGATTTGGGTAAGGGGTCCTGTTGTTTCCAGAGAGGAATAGATTGGGGTAAGGCTCCGATTGTTTCCATAGAGGAATAGATTAGGGTAAGTGGTCCTGTGGTTTCCATAGAGGAATAGATTGGGGTAAGAGTCCTATTGTTTCCATAGAGGAATAGATTGGGATAAGGGTCCTATTGTTTCCATAGAGGAATAGATTGGGGTAAGGGTCCTATTGTTTCCATAGAGGAATAGATTGTGGTAAGGGTCCTATTGTTTCCATAGAGGAATAGATTGGGGTAAGGCTCCTATTGTTTCCATAGAGGAATAGATTAGGGTTAGGGGTCCTGTGGTTTCCATAGAGGAATAGATTGGGGTAAGAGTCCTATTGTTTCCATAGAGGAATAGATTGGGATAAGAGTCCTATTGTTTCCATAGAGGAATAGATTGGGGTAAGAGTCCTATTGTTTTCATAGAGGAATAGATTGGGAGAAGAGTCCTATTGTTTCCATAGAGGAATAGATTGGGATAAGAGTCCTATTGTTTCCATAGAGGGATTATTATTTGTTGGGGCTTGTTAAATTGGTACCCCATGAAAAAGAGTAAACTTACAGTATGATGCCATTGACTGACAAAAATCAATACTATTTTTTTTACATATGTCAATTACTACATCTGGTGGATTTTTGAAGTGGGACTTTTGACCACTGACTTTACATATACACTAGATATCTGTGTTCATTTTGTTCAAAATTTCCCATTTTCTAGCAAATTCCTCTCACCCCTGCCAAATTAATAAAAGGCCATTATAGTTTAAAACTTGAAAATAATTTTAAAAATCGTATCATGTAATATTTCATTACTACAGTATATACTCACTTATAAGTTAAGTCCAAATGCAAACAACATAGACCCTGATCTGCCATCACATAATTCACCTGTAGATCAGGGTCTATGTTGTTTGTTCTACTAATTACTCCCAACAAACTGCATAGACCCAGATCTGCCAGCACATTATGCAATGGCAGATCTGGATCTGTGCAGCTTGCAGTTGGACTCAACTTAAAAGCAAGTATATACAGTAATATGTGTACTAAGAATTAACACACATTTATATAGAGATTAATTTCATAGCTCTTTTTCATGCTTGTTCATAATTAGTTGAAATTAATGAACCATGCAAATTCTCAAAGTTTGCACTTCATTTGACATTTCATCAGCATGTGCTTTGTCTTCTCAATAAAGATTTATATTGCTTGGAAAGATACATTAAAATCATATTACTTGGAAAGATGCATTAAGATTATATTACTTAGAAAGATATATTAAAATTATATTACTTGGAAAGATACATTAAATTATATTGCTTGTAAAGATACATCAAAGAATGAATATAGCTTTAATTTTATTTTTTTTTAGTTTGTATCTAAGATGAAGTTCTGCAAAAAAGATGTAGAATCATTTTTTATTATATACTTAAGTGTGAAATATCGAAAATTATTGGCAAAATAATTTTCAGATTTTTTTCATTCCTATATTTTTATAGGTGAAAAATATATCCTTATATTTTCACATATGAAAATACAAGATTTCCCATCATGCCATGTGACACTTAATTGTGTGTGCCTACAGAAGGTGTACCTGCAGCAACAAAAATGAGCACTGTGTGAGCTAGAACAGATAAAATAGAAACTGCATTACATTTCAGATATGGAAATTAATTTTTGCTGAAGAAATTTGACTCAACGCCATTCACATCTCTGTGAAGTTATTTCCTCTTTCTTGAAAACAATGATAAACCCGTGGTGATGCATTGCTAAATCGGACTTGCTTTGTGGTCAAATATGATCAAATTGTTTACAAAATGTCACAAATGTAATTTACTGTGACAGATTAGGTCATCCGAATCCTACCACTCTTTTAAGCCACTGATATTTATATGATCAACCTATGAAAGTGAGGTGAATATATGAACATAGGGGGGTGGGGTGGTGGGGTGCTGAAGAGTGAGTTTAATCTTCTAAGCTTTGATTCTGGAGCAAGTTTGGTATATAATAAAAAGAAAATTCTCTTTTCCTGTGTAAATACCAGATATATTTCATCTTGTGGTACCAAAACCAATATATTATAACTTGTGGCTTTGCCACTTGTTAAATATCACATTTTTTGTACCACACAATGAAATATATCCGGTATTAACGTAGGAAAAGAAAATATCCTCTCTCTTTCTCTCTCTCTCTCTCTCTATATATATATATGATAATTTATTTTCCTACATTATTTATCATGTGGTAAAAAAATGTGATATTTTAACAAGTGGCAAAGCCACAAGTTAAAATATATCATTCTTTGTGCCACAAAATGAAATATACCCGGTACTTATACAGGAAAAGAAAATTGTCTTTTTATTATATACCAAATTTGATCCTAAATTGAGCTTAGAAAATTAAACTCACTCTTCAGCATACCACCCCCACCACCCTTTTTGTAAATTCACCTCACTTTCAACTGTATTCATCAGCTGATTATATAAATATTAGCAACTTAGAAAGCACTAGGATTTGGATGACCTAATCTGTTGTAGTAAATTGCATATTTGACTATTTTACCCTCTATGACCACAAAGCAAATCGGATTCAACAATGCATCACAGGAGGTTTATCGTTGTTGTCAAGGTAGTAAGGGGAAATAACCTTATAGAGATGTAAATGGTGTCAAGTCAGATTTCTTCAGCAAAAATAATTTCTATACCAGAAAGGTAATGCAGATTCCATTTATTTGTTCAAGCTCACAAAGTGCTCATTTTTCTTTCTACAGGTATAACTTATATAGATACACACAATCAACCGTCACATGGCATGATGGGAAATCTTGTATTTTCACATGTGAAAAATATAAGGATTTATTTTTCACATATGAAAATATAGGAATGAAAAAAATATGAAAATTATTTTGCCCATAATTTTCTATATTTCATATTTAAGTGTGTGTATATATATATATATATATATATATATATATATATATATATATATATATATATATATATATATATATATATATATATATATATATATTCAAAGTGACTCTCTACTTGTTTAATACAAATCCTGTATGTTTATCTAGTATAATATATCCCATTGCTTTCAGTTCCTTTATTTCAAACAATATTTTCATGCATACAGTTTTGGTAAAACAGTTTGGTTACATTCAGTGTATTATATAAAATATTTATATTAATGACTTCTTATAACTTATACAGTTATTGCACATTGGATGAATTACTGGTAGTACTAGTGGTATATTTTATTTGAGAAAGCTTTTAACTTCCTGAATATTTGTTAAATATGCATGGGTAAGATCCAAATAAAAATTGTCAGAATCTTGAATTATTATTAAAGAAAAATAACCAAAATGTCTGCTTTTAAATTTTTTGTTTTAAATATGTTCATGTCTGTAGATAATTTTCTTTATAACAGTAAAGTGCTCATAAAGTATATAAGATCAGTCGAAGTGCTCATAAAGTATAATAGGTTATTTGGAGTGCTCATAAAGTATATAAGGTTATTTGGAGTGCTTATAAGTATATAAGGTTATTTGGAGTGCTCATAAAGTTTATAAGGTTATTTGGAGTGCTCATAAAGTATATAAGAATATTTAAGTGCTCATAAAGTATATAAGGTTATTTGGAGTGCTCATAAAGTATATAAGGTTATTTTGGAGTGCTCATAAAGTATATAATATCAATTGAAATGCTCAAAAGGTATATAAGGTCAATTGAAAAAATCATTCATTTTGACATTTTTAACAATAATAAAATTTATGTTCATTGTTGCAGAGGGAAGCTGAGAGTCTGCAGGCCTATGAAGAAAAGTTTATGGAAATGGATAAAAAGATGAAAGAATTTGGTAAACCATTCTTCTGTCCATCATCTTCATTTTTTTTCCCACTGTGTCAAAATACAGATAAATAGTGAAACATGGCCTCATGGGTGTTCACTTTTATAAAATCAACACTTACTGTGTCAAAATATAGATACATAGTGAAACATGCCTTCATGGGTGTCCACTTTTATAAAATCAACACTTACTGTGTCAAAATATAGGTAAATAGTGAAACATGCCTTCATGGGTGTCCACTTATATAAAATCAACACTTACTGTGTCAAAATATAGGTAAATAGTGAAACATGCCTTCATGGGTGTCCACTTATATAAAATCAACACTTACTGTGTCAAAATATAGGTAAATAGTGAAACATGCCTTCATTGGTGTTCACTTTTATAAAATCAACACTTATCGTGTCAAAATATAGGTAAATAGTGAAACATGCCTTCATGGGTGTCCACTTTTTAAAATCAACACTTACTGTGTCAAAATATAGGTAAATAGTGAAACATGCCTTCATGGGTGTTCACTTGTATAAAATCAACACTTACTGTGTCAAAATATAGGTAAATAGTGAAACATGCCTTCATGGGTGTTCACTTTTATAAAATCAACTCTTACTGTGTCAAAATATAGATGAATAGTGAAACATGCCTTCATGGGTGTTCACTTTTATAAAATCAACACTTACTGTGTCAAAATATAGATGAATAGTGAAACATGCCTTCATGGGTGTTCACTTTTATAAAATCAACACTTACTGTGTTAAATAATGGTAAATAGTGAAACATGCCTTCATGGGTGTTCACTTTTATAAAATCAACACTTACTGTGTCAAAATATAGATAAATAGTGAAACATGCCTTCATGGGTGTTCACTTTTATAAAATCAACACCTACTGTGTCAAAATATAGATGAATAGTGAAACATGCCTTCATGGGTGTTCACTTTTATAAAATCAACACTTACTGTGTCAAAATAATGGTAAATAGTGAAACATGCCTTCATGGGTGTTCACTTTTATAAAATCAACACTTACTGTGTCAAAATATAGATAAATAGTGAAACATGCCCTCATGGGTGTTCACTTTTATAAAATTAACACTTACTGTGTAGTGAAAGATGCCTTCATGGGTGTTCACTTTTATAAAATCAACACTTACTGTGTATTGAAACATGCCCTCATGTGTGTTCACTTTTATAAAATCAACACTTACTGTGCAGATTGAAATGATATGATCATTACATGATATCATCATCAATGTGACATCACTTTTTACCTAGATATATCATAGCATGATGAACTCTGGGATAGATTGAACATAAAATGATGTGTTTGGGACTTCTGTCTCTTATTAGTTGATGAAAATGAAAAATTCTTATACAATTTTAATAATTTCAGTGACAATCCTGTGAAAGAAAATGATAAAGTCAATTAAAAGTATACAAGACATATGGAAATCTGAATTGATTTATGAATTGACAGAAATCGACAGTGCAAGCTTTCGGATGTGGAAAATTTATGTGACCTCAGTATTAACCCACCAACATGCCATTTTCTATGTGTATTTAATAAGAGGTGTCTCTGATCTTCAACCCGTGCCGATTTGATTAATTTTTATGGACAATTAGTGACAGAGTACTTTTCAATTACTATTTTACGTAATGACCCTTACTTGGGGATAGCTATTCAACTAAGAGTCGTGCAACAAAATACATACGAACCTTTTTTTCATTTTTAATTGATTTTGGATTGCTTGGACCCTTCACTATGTAAAAATATCAGTTTTTTAAAATAAAGTTAAATTCTCCAATACTTCACAAGCGATCATCCTTAACTAAGTCTGCAGACACCTGCTCATAAAGGAAATTTACATGTATTAAACCTCTGTTAGACCTCAGTTCAACCTCTGTTAGACCTCAGTTTAACCTCTATAAAGGACACAATTATATTGCACCTTAAGTGTCCTTTACAGACATGTTTAAACACTATATCCAGTCCAGCCTCTACACTAGGGTGGGGTGGGATGATATGAGGGCAGGACATTCCCTGATCTTGAGTGGGGTGGGATGATATGAGGGAAGAAATTTTGAGAATGAAAATCGACAAAACTCTACATAAACATTCTGCACTACTTCAGATTTCTGTTCAAAGATACATTGTTGATATTATCTGGGAGTGTTCAGTATGACATTGACTTAATGCTTATCATAATTCTTGCAGAACATGAAATTCTGAAAAGGGACGAGGAGAAAAATGAATTGGCGAAGGCTTTGACAAGATCATATGAGGAACTTCAGAAACTACGTACAACTTCATCTCAGGTAATTTAAATTGGAACATTATGTGCACTATTAAACAAACAAAAAAAGAAAATAAGCACATCAATAATAAAGCAGCCCTTAGGTCAAAATGCCAGTCTTCATTAAGATCATCAAGCATCAAATGTTAGCTCACCTGGTCATAAGACCAAGTGAACTGAAGGTATTTCCTTGTTACTCACTGGTTCTTGATTGGCTGCAAGGAAATTGTTTCATATGACACAGTTATTCAACTTTTTTGTCATTACTTATCATATTTTTGTACTGTTTTTTTAATTTTATGTAAGTACAAAAAATGTCAAATCTGATTTTTGTAGATATCTGACCAAGAGAGAACTAATTGGTAATTTACTTTGTACCATTAAGCTGAACAACAAACCGCAAGAGATAGATTAATTATATGATAGATACATTACATTAAATTTTATGCTTTGTCTTAAATATTTCTTATGATAAACTTTGTATGTTATTGTGTTACTGTCTACTTCTAATATCTTTTTACATGTGATATATCCGAATTTGTGTTATATTGAAGCGTGTTGAAGCAGAGTTCCCCTATACATGTAGTTATCAATTTGAAGCTAAAAAAAATTGTTTTTTATTCTCACAGATTTGTCAACAGATTTGATACTGACATTACATCCCTTAAGTATATGTAATTATTACCCGTAAAGCTGTCTTATTTTCACGCAATAATGAGTAAAAAGGTATTGAACTCTGATATTAATATTTATACCTGATCCAAATAAACTTTGTTTGAAGCAGTACTTATATGTGGAGAATAGTAAAACCCTAAATCATTCTGCACAGTAAGTCAAACACTGAGAACATGCAGTCACCCAGTTTCTAAATTGTGCAGTTGTAAAAGCTGGACACTTGTGAGAAAAAGAGAGAGAGTACTCCTTAAAACAAGAAAATTCTACAACATAAGTTGCAAGTATATGTTGCAACACTTTCCATTCAACAACAAAGTCCTTTGAGACTTGAGTTGTTTACATCCAAAACAGACATCACGTCCAGCCTTGCTACTATAGATGATGTTAACTTCATGATTGATAAATTGAAGCTGTATCAGCAGGAAGAAGTTAATGAAACAGGTGGAAGGTGCAAGTCAGCAAGAGACACGCAGAATGGACCACTATTGGAGAGACATTTTAATAATAAAATGGACCACTATTGGAAAGAAATTTTGATGATAGAATGGACCACTATTGGAGAGACATTTTAATGATAGAATGGACCACTATTGGAGAGACATTTTAATGATAGAATGGACCACTATTGGAAAGACATTTTAATGATAAAAAGTACAAATTTGCAGCGAAAGTCTCCTGCCTTGAAGAAAGTGGCAAAAGCAGCTTTACTTCGGTTACATGGGAGTGTAGATATCGAGAGGTGAGACATGGGAGTGTAGATATGGAGAGGTGAGACATGGGAGTGTAGATATGGAGAGGTGAGACATGGGAGTGTAGATATGGAGAGGTGAGACATGGGTGTGTAGATATGGAGAGGTGAGACATGGGAGTGTAGATATGGAGAGGTGAGACATGGGAGTGTAGATATGGAGAGGTGAGACATGGGAGTGTAGATATGGAGAGGTGAAACATGGGAGTGCAGATATGGAGAGGTGCTTATCAGACAACAAGTAAAAAGTTGGCAAAGACAGAAGACATAGAAGTTGTCAGCAAAGTTGATCATTGGGAACAGAATTGCTAAGGAAGTAGTGAAACAGCATGAGCCTGTTAACATGCAGCCAAAGACGATGCCCTTTGCAGGGGAAGTTCTGCATACGTAAGATCATCTGTCAGCAACGGTTCAAAGAATAGAAAAGAGAAAAAGAAGATAAGAAAAAGTGGAAACAACAGAAGATTCTATAGAAAAGGAATGAAAAAAGAAAGAAGTAGCAGCAGGAAGGGAATCTCAACACCAGAAGGCAAAAACATGGGATGGATAAAAAGGAAAACAGTACAAAGAAGAACAAGAAGTTTTCATAGCTTTCAGAAAGATAGACCTTACATCTGTCACTGTTGCTCAGTCTTTGAAAGAGGCAGCACAGATGAAAATCCAGTCATAAAGAGAAAAACTTGATCTGGAAGAAAAAAAGGGGTGTAGAATGTAGAAAGAGAAAGTGTTTCAGAAAAAGCATGTAAGAAATTCATTTTGCCATTAATCTTTTGCTGGCATAAGTAGTTCAGCTTATCTGTCTAAAATGTGTCAAAGTCTGTATTTATGCAGTTGTTAATCATAACGGGTCAGATTTTCTGCACTGTCATCTTTGAAACTTTATTTTACTTCTAAGTCTTGCTGGTGATAAGCCATGATTTTTCAGTTATTTCTTTTTCTTTTTCCTTAAAAATATCATCTTATCTAACCAAGTTAACTGTGTTTTAAAGGTAGGTTACTAATACTTGTTATCTATGTATAATACTTTTTATCTATGTATAATACTTGTTATTTAGGAATAATACTTGTTATCTATGTATTATACTTGTTATCTATATACTTGTTATCTATGTATAATACTTGTTATCTATGTATAATACTTGTTATCTATTTATAACACTTGTTATCTATATACTTGTTATCTATGTATAATACTTGTTATTTATGTATAATACTTTTTATCTGTGCATAATACTTGTTATCTATATACTTGTTATCTATGTATAATACTTGTTATCTATGTATAATACTTGTTATCTATATACTTGTTATCTATGTATTATACTTGTTATCTATGTATAATACTTGTTATCTATGTATAATACTTGTTATATATGTATAATACTTGTTATCTATTTATAATAAGTGTTATCTATATACTTGTTATCTATGTATAGTACTTGTTATTTATGTATAATACTTTTTATCTGTGTATAATACTTGGTTATAGTTTGAGGATAAAAGCTTGTGGTGAGGTTTTCCTGTCTACTATTGATAAAGAAATGCAGGTTTCAAAAACTGTTTGTGTTTGTCAGATAGGGCCACCATTACAATTAGTGTATTTAAAGCAAATGCAAAACATGAAAAAGCCAAAAACATTGCATAGGATGAAAAAATGTGCAGAAATCTGTATGCACCAGTGCATTGTGAAAATGGATAGTTGTACAGTAAAACCTGTCTTGAAACGCAACTGCTATGATAGAGTACCTGTCTTGCGAGACCAGATTCTCAATGCACAGAATTATTTATTATATAACATTATGACCTGTTATGAGAGACCACCTGTCTTGAGAGACCAGATTCCCAGTTCACAGATTTATAGATTATTTAGCATTATGACCTGTTATGAGAGACCACCTGTCTTGAGAGGCTATTATTTTTGGCAGCAGGGTTGGTTTTTCAAGACAGATTCTACTGTAATAATACATACTACCATACCTTCATTAAATATATCCAATTTGTTTGAGATGATGGTATTTATAGGTGTCCACAGATGTTTAATCCCAAAGCTAGTTATTTTAATCTAATAAGAGATAATGGACCAACATGATAGTCAGGATTCAATTTCAGCTGGTTTAAAATTTTCAAGTGATGATATACCTAAATTTGGAAGAACATGCTGTACTATACAAGCTCGAACTCAAGCCACCAGCTGTCTCTTTTACCATACATCTAACTTAAGAAAAATAATCTTTATGAAAAATTGACAGAGGAAAATCTACAAAAAAAATCCTATTTTCCACCAGAATGTTTGAATGATACATAAATTCTTTGAGTAGAAAATTATGCTAATTGCCTAAGAAAAAAAAATAGGGGTTGGAGACACTTATTAGGGCAGTATTCTTATTACATCAAATATGGTATCTGTCAATAAATATTACCCTCTTAAAGTTTGACAGCAAATTGTACTATACTATCTCAAAGTTAAATACTCATTCATGGTATGACTCAAATAGTTTGGATTATTTGCAAGAAAGTTTTAATAGTTAAATCAGTCATATTTGACTATTCTACCTTTGACTTGTATGACTGAGCTGTTTTACTCCAAATACATTTATGTGCAAGTTTTGTTAACTTACTACATATTGTGGTACTTTTTTGAAGTTCTCAAATTTGATTTCAGTTTATTGCATTCAGTGAAATTAGTTCCTACATTGTACATGTAGTCTGATTAAAAAAAAATTTAAATTGCAAATTTCAAGTTCTTGAGAACAATGGAACTTTTATCGGACTCATTTTTTTACAAATTCATAGGCCTACATTTTTCTCCAAAAATTAAAGTACCAGGTGTATCTGATTGTATACAAGAGGCCACTATTGTTAGTTGTGAAATCCAATTTTATTTTAGACAAAATTAGGCTAGATTGGTTATTTGCACTTTTAATGTCTGTTGACATTAATTTTGTTGTTGTTTGTTTTATTATTATTATTATTATTATTATTATTATTATTATTAATTATTTTTATTATTATTATTATTATTTATTATTATTATTACTTTTTATTGTTATTATTATTATTATTATTATTATTATTATTATTAATTATTTTTATTATTATTATTATTATTATTATTTATTATTATTATTACTTTTTATTGTTATTATTATTATTATTATTATTATTATTAATTTTATTATTATTATTATTATTATTATTATTATTATTATTATTATTATTTAGCATGGACATAGGCAGGTTATGAGCATTGACATTTGCTGCTTTCATTTACATGATGTAGACTATGGTTAATATATTCTATGCCTGTTTAGCTTATTCACTGAAGAAATCTGATAATTTGATATCAGGTGACAGCTTGACCTTCTTTTGGTCTAAAGTATAGTATGAAAGCAGTCTACATACCATATATACTTGGTTTTAAGTCCAGTCCAACTGCAAACTGCACAGACCCAGATCTGCATCACATAATGTGGTGGCATATATGGATCTCTACAGTTTGTTTTAGGAATAATCAGTAAAACAAACAACATAAATCCCTATCTGAGGTCACATAATGCGCTTGCAGATCAAGGTCTGTGTTGTTTGTAATTGGACTTGACTTATAAGTGAGTATATATAGTAAAAACACTATCATTTGCTGACATCTATATAAAGCCCATTAAACACTGTAATCATGGTACCAGCAAATAGGAAATCATAGTATTGTTTGTTTCTCTTTACTTAAACTATAAAAAATGAAAACAATAAAGTTGATCTAGCAAAAACTCCATTTCATTGAAAAAGTAGACTATAGATCCAGCATATATTGAAATATATTTGAATAAAGTTGGTTTCCAAAATGTCATAGAGCGTGTAAGCTTGTCTATACATGGAGCTTGAGGCCAAGACTAGCTTTCTTTAATGTGAACTATGGCTCCAAGTAAAATGTTGTCTGCTTGTAGTCCAAAAATATTCCAAGTAATAGTGTTTGTTTTATATTTTCCCCTTTTTTCCCCATTATTTGTATACTTATCATATGCACTTGCTTAAAGGTCAGATAAAACTGTAAACAACATAGACCCTGATCTGCTATTGCATAATGTGCTGGCAGATCAGGGTCTATGTTGTTTGTTCTACTGATTGCTCCTAAAAAATCTGCATAGACCCAGATTATGCAATGGCAGATATAGGTCTATGCAGTTTGCAGTTTGACTCGACTTATAAGCGAGTATATATGGTAACTCTATTTTTTTTCTTTCTTCCCAATACATGTGTTACTTAACTCTTATTTGTGACACTATTTTTTTCCTGTATTTATGATTGTCTATTTTTTCCTGTATTTTTGATACTCTATTTTTTCCTGTATTTTTTGATACTCTATTTTTTTCTTGTAATTTTGATACTCTATTTTTTCCTGTATTTTTTATACTCTATTTTTTCCTGTATTTTTTTATACTCTATTTTTTCCTGTATTTTTTATACTCTATTTTTTCCTGTATTTTTGATACTCTATTTTTTCCTGTATTTTTTGATACTCTATTTTTTCCTTTTTTTTTTTGATACTCTATTTTTTCCTGTATTTTTTTATACTCTATTTTTTTGTCCAATACCTGTGTTACTTAACTCTTATTTTTGATACTTTATTTTTCCTGTATTTTTGATTGTCTATTTGTTTACTGTATTTTTGATTGTCTATTTTTTCCTGTATTTTTGATTGACTAATTTTCCTGTATTTATTTGATTGTCTATTTTTTACTGTATTTTTTATTGTCTTTTTTCCTGTATTTTTGATTGTCTATTTTTCCTATATTTTTAGTTGTCTATTTTTTCCTGTATTGTCTTTTTTCCTGTATTTTTGATTGTCTATTTTTCCTGTATTTTTGATTGTCTATTTTTTCCTGTATTTTTGATCATCTATTTTTCCTGTATTTTTTATTGTCTATTTTTCCTGTATTTTTGATTGTCTATTTTTCCTGTATTTTTGTATACTCTATTTTTTCTTTTATTTTTACTCCAATATTTTTGTTAAGAATTCACGTCATTTTTTAACCAAAGGCAGATGTCAGCCTGTTTGAGTAAATTTGACATTAAGCATCCTACCTTTAAGGCATTTCAAATTTATACCAATGATGTCCTTCTGCCATCAAAATATGGCCATTTTACTCATAATAAAAAAAAACATTTTGAACAACTTTTAAAAAAAAAAAAGCACTCAGCGAATTTGAACAACTTTAACAGAAAGCATCCTGGCATAAATGCCTTTCAGTACATGTATTGGACAAATTATGCAGGTGTGCCATCAAATATGGATGAAGATACAAAAAGAATATAGAAACCTTGAAACATTTATTTTCATAACATATGCAGTCAACAGCATTCCAAGAAGTTTCTTAAAAAAATGTCCTGCTGACCCAGATTGTTTGGTCAGTTGCTCTTAACATTTGGCTGTTAAGCAGATGTTACCCAGGTGAGCGATCTAGGGTCTACTTGTTTTTAATAATCTTTCTCTGTTCAATGAATATATATTGTCATATTAAATTCCCATTTGCATCATGTATGAAAAGTTTTCAAGCTCTGTCCATCTCTCTCTCTCTGTGTCTCCCTTCTTCCTACTCCCCCTCCCCTCCCCTCAACTGCCCCAAACCACATTGAACCATATTGTACTATATCTTTATCTCTAACTCTCTATCATTTTCAGGATCAGGAGAAGATGTTGCGGGAGCGCTGTCAGCTGGAGAATGCCTTGCAAGACATGCAGGTTCATTTGGATCAGACTAAAAAGGTTTGTAATGATTTACACATTGTTAGTATTTTTCTCCAACTCAGCTTTCACACCATATCAATGTCTGCATTCCTGTACTACAGATATAAATCTGTTTTTTGGGGGGGTTTTTTTGTTTTTTTTTTGTTTTTTTTTGTTTTTGTTTTTTTAGCAACAATTGTGTTTATTACTTTGTTTATGCATTATACATAGGATGCAATCAGGTTTTTGGGAAGAAAAGATTTAAATAATTTTACCTGTTTCATTGGAAGATATTTGAGTTACTCATTTAAATGATTAAAGAAAAAAAAACATTTCCTTATTGCACAAATGGATAGCTATTTGTAGGTCTGTCAAAAATTCTTTCTCATAAAACATTAGTAAAACATCTTAAAATATTAAAGTAAATTCCCTATTGTTTATGCGGTGAATTCTCTGTTGTTTATGTCGTGAATTCCCTATTGTTTATGTGGTGAATTCCCTATTGTTTATGTGGTGAATTCCCTATCATTTATATGGTGAATTCTCAGTTGTTTGTGTGACAAATTCTCTATTGTTTATGTGGTGAATTCTCTATTGTTTATGTGGTGAATTTCCTATTGTTTATGTGGTACCAAATTTTGTGGTTCCTACAAGCCAAGACCTAACAATGATTGTTCTGTGGAAACAATAGGACACAGTCCAAAAATGATAGGACACATTCCAAAAATGATAGGACACAATCCAATTCCAAAAACAATAGGACACATTACATGGAAACAATAGGATACATTCTATGGAAACAATAGGACACATTCCAAAAACAACCAATTTAAGTACCAATGCAAATGTCACTTTTCACAAAATCACCAAAATTGATACCCACAAAATTAAATTAATCAATACATGGTACAGTATTTCTCCCATGATAAGGGGGGGGGGGGGGCAGTCTAATAAATTTGTAAAAAAAAAAGTAAGTGGTGGGCTTATTATCAGAGAAAAATATCCTTAGTACCATATATAGTCAGGTCCAACTGCAATCTGCATTGACCCATATCTGCCTTCACATAATGTGCTGACAGCTCTGAGTATATGCTGTTTGTTAGAAGTAATCAGTAGAAGTAACAACATAGACCCCAATCTGCCAGCACATGATGCAGTGGTAGATCAGTGTCTTCATTGTTTACCATTGGACCTGACTTATAACGGAGTATATATGGTACATATTTGCCAGTATTGTGCAGAAATGAGGGGGTGGGCTTATCATCAGATAAATATAGGATGGCTTATCTTGAAATAAATATGGGATATACTGTGGGCTTATCATCAGATAGATATTGGAAATACTATGTGAAAGGATGTATTTCTGTGGTGCAGTAAAACAGAAGATGCATAGATCACTTTAATTAAAGAAATGTTTCTGTTTATATGTATGTGTAAGGTTGTAGTACAAGTCATGTAGATAGTTTATATGTATGTGTAAGCATGTAATACAAGTCATGTCAACAGTTTATATGTATGTGTAAGCATGTAATGCAAGTCATGTCAACAGTTTATATGTATGTGTAAGCATGTAATGCAAGTCATGTCAACAGTTTATATGTATGTGTAAGCATGTAATACAAGTCATGTCAACAGTTTATATGTATGTGTAAGCATGTAATACAAGTCATGTCAACAGTTTATATGTATGTGTAAGCATGTAATACAAGTCATGTCAACAGTTTATATGTATGTGTAAGCATGTAATACAAGTCATGTCAACAGTTTATATGTATGTGTAAGCATGTAATACAAGTCATGTAAACAGTTTATATGTATGTGTAAGCTTGTAGTACAAATCATGAAGATAGTTTATATGTATGTGTAAGCATGTAATACAAGTCATGTCAACAGTTTATATGTATGTGTAAGCATGTAATTCAAGTCATGTCAACAGTTTATATGTATGTGTAAGCATATAGTGCAAGTCATGTAAACAGTTTATATGTAAGTGTAAGCTTGTAGTACAAATCATGTAAACAGTTTATATGTATGTGCCAGCCTGTAGTACAAGTCATGGATGTGTCAGCATGTAGTAAAACAGTTTATAATAGTATTCAGTCTTTTCTTTACAGGAAATGGAGCAGGTTCAGAAGCGTTGCAGTGCACAGGTAGCAGAACTGCAAAATCTTGCTGAAGAGCAGTTTAATCGGGCAAACCGGTTAAATGATGAATTGAAACGCATCAGGGCAGGAGTAACTGGGTCAAAACAGGTGACTTTGCTTAATTGTCTGTTTACCAACTCTTAGGTGAAAAACAGCATTAAATGTGGTAGACCAGTTTAATATGTATCTCGATGCAGACATCCAAGTTGATTTTTTTGGTACACCTTGATCTATATCACTGCACCTTAGCATACAAACTTAAAGCACAGTAATTTGGCTTATGGTATATAACCATGGGATGACCTAAAAGTTTGGAAATAAATTTTGTTCTACATATCTAGTGCAAAACACAAAAGCACATGTGGATTTTTTGTGATTAGCAGTATGGCACATGCAATCGATTAGAACACAAAAAATGTTAAGATCTGCTTTTGTTGTTTACCTAATGTTGTCGTGGTTTCAGCACTTGCTAGATGGCTTGAGGATGGATACAAGACTGACTCAAATATCTGTTTTGCATCCACCTATATTAAGTCAGCAAAAGTTTATGCTGTACCTCAAGTGTTAATACCATCAGCAGTTGGACTCCCCAGAGATATAGAAAGACATAATTGCATGAAAAATCACTGATGTTTCATATACACAAGAGTCACATTGTTTGCATAGAATGTGTATGTATATTAGTTATAATCATCCCATTGGCTCATTAGTCACACATACACAAGAGTCACATTGTTTTACATACACAAGAGTCACATTGTTTGCATAGAATGTTTATGTATCTTAGTTATAATCATCCCATTGGCACATTAGTCACATACACAAGAGTCAGATTGCTTTACATACACAAGAGTCACATTGTTTGCATAGAATGTTTATGTATCTTAGTTATAATCATCCCATTGGCTCATTAGTCACATACACAAGAGTCAGATTGCTTTACATACACAAGAGTCACATTGTTTGCATAGAATGTTTATGTATCTTAGTTATAATCATCCCATTGGCACATTAGTCACACATACACAAGAGTCACATTGTTTTACATACACAAGAGTCACATTGTTTGCATAGAATGTGTATGTATATTAGTTATAATCATCCCATCGCCACATTAGTCACAGCATTATTCAAATATATGCATGACTTGTGTTGAGGGGAGGGTGATGGAAAGTGCACTGTTACTGTCAATTGACTTGCCTTGGAAAAGAGGGGAATGGGAAGTGCACTGTTAGTATCGACTTGTCTTGGAAGGGAGGGGAAGTGCATTGTTACAATTGACATGTGTTAATGGGGAGGGGATGTGAAGTGCACTGTTGCTATTGACTTATGTTGGGGGGATCTGAAGTGCACTGTTACTATCAGCTTGTTTTGGAGGGGAGGGGGATATGAAGTGCACTGTTACTATCAACTTGTGTTGGGGGTAGGGGAATCTGAAATGCACTGTTACTATCAACTTGTGATGGAGGGGATGGGGATGGAATGTGCATTGTTACTATCGACTTGTGTTGGAGGGGAGGGGGATGCGATGTGCATTGTTACTATTTACTTGTGTTGGAGGGGAGAGGGATGGAAAATGCATTGTTACTATTGAATTGTGTTGGAGGGGAGGGTGATGGGAAGTGTGCTGTTATTATTGATTTGTGCTCACCACATGTTTACAAATATATTCAGTATCCAGGCAGCATTTGTGTTGTACTGTGACCTCTAGAAGATGCTGGATAGCTACACACACAGGGGAACCCTGCTATAACATTGCTTTGTTATAACACGAATTCAGATATAATTTTCTGTTTCCCCTGGATCTAAAAAGGATATGGTAATTATCCGCCAAAAGGACACTTTAAACACATATCTCATGATCAAATTGGCACCATTTTTTTAATTGTGAATTGTTGTTACTGTTGTTGTTGTTATTATTACTATTATTGTTGTTGATGTTGTTGTTGTTGCTGTGGTTGTAAAGTTGTGAAATCTGCAAGGGGGTAGCTAATTTGTAGAGTTTAAAAAATCCTATGTTTCATATGTGGTTCACACAAAGTAGTGGCAGGAGTAAAATCCTTGATACAGTCTTACTCAGTATTGATTTTCTTTTTTTTTTTTCATCTTTCCATAGCAAAAGATACATGTGGCAGTATTGCTTGGAAAGAGAATCTAATGCATCGTTAGTTCTAATGCATCGTTAGTTATATGCACAAAGTCAAAATCTTACCCATGATAATAATAATCATTAATTACTGTGAATTGAGTTGATATATGATAATTTCCCAATTTTATAAGGCCTTACATTTCTTTTTCTTCTGCTTTCATGCATCGTTTAAATTCCTTGGATGAACTATGATTCAATTTCTTGAAGGGCATGATATGTGTGTTTATTAGTTCATTAGATGTGCCTTTTAAAAAGAACACTATTACCAGTCAGTGGCATTTGGTGTACCCTTCAGTTTTGTCCTTTTGGAAATGTAGTACTGCTAAAATGGCAGTAGAGATTTCCTATTAGATTTTCAGCTATTATTTGTGGGTCAGTGGTTTTTCGTAGGTTCTTCCTGGGCTCTTTCTCCAGCATATATACTGGCTGCCATATATGGTCTATCATGTACTAAAAATGGCATTAAACTCCAAAAAATCACAAATCACAGTTATTACCAAATTAATTTCTATCTATTTTTTAAAGTATTTTTAACATATGATTTATTTGGATTTGGACACACTAGAAAATTCAAACTCAACACTATCGCTGATTTGACGGTACGGCAAATAGCATGGGATTAAACGTCCATAAATCACAGTGTTATATATATAATTAGTTTGAAGTGCTACAGTCAGTACTACCCAGAACTTCATTTTCTTGTCCTACAAATTCACTTTGAAGAGCTCCCAACAATGGGGAGATAACAGACCTTTTTTCAAAGGCCTATACTGCCACTTGTGATTATAAAAATGTTTAAATTAAATCGAGCTCATAAGCAACTGTTTGTGTTTACGAGAAACAAGGAGGGGAATTTTGCAGCCAAAAAAAGGGCAAGTTGTTGAAAAAAATGACCTGGCACGATGCAAACAATGACTTGGCACAAGGAAAAAAACCAGGCTGGTGTGGGGAAAGAATGGCATGGCATGATGCCATCCTAAAATGGTTTGGGGAAAACACTAACATGGTCGCATCATTTCTTCTGATTCTTTTATCTTAGATGTCCCTTATTTCCTGACACTACTCGAAACATCAGCCAAGCTAATAAATAGATACAAAATAATTCAGTTAAATTTCAGAAACCGATAGCTTACAGATCATAAATAATGTTTTTATATAGCAATAATTAATTTTCATTGAGCATGGGGATATTGTAATCCTTATCGTTATATAAATTGGCAGGTAGTAAAATAATTACTATACATTTTGACTGTCATTTTTTATAATTCCCACTCTCCCCCTGACTTGTACATGTGTTCATCGAATGTTCGATCATTCTCTTGGTGGTTCAGTATATAGCATGGTCAGCAGTTATCAACCTTAACTACTGCGTTGTTACGGGGTTCCTTTGTGTGTATTCTCATCACTACCAACATTGCCAATGCCACTATCATTATCATTGTCATTATCACTATTATCATCATCATCAAGTGCTTTTCTTATCAACATGGGTAATTTCCAGGACTTGACACGTGTGGAAGAGAAAAAGAAAGCAGTGGTTAATGGTCACATTTCAAATGGTGAGGCAGCAGGCCTTAAAAGGGAAAGGGGAGAAACAGGGCCAGATGAGCCCAGACAAGCCACTCCCCCTGCCACCTCTTCATCTCAAAGCCAGGTGCACGTCACTATTATTGTGTATTAGTAGAAGTAGTATTGGCTGCAGCATGCACTGTAGTTTTAAACATAGTAGCAGTGTATAGTGCTAGTGGTTGCAGTGATATAGCAGTGTAACATTGGTAGTGTGATGTAGCAGTGTAACATTGGTAGTAACAAATGGGTCAAAGTGATGCTTTATAAATATTTCAGATTTACAGTAGTATTTGCTGATCGATAAATCAGCATAACTGGGCTAAAAAAGCAGTATTTCCTCTTATTTCTAAACCTCATTTTTATCTAGTAAATTCAGTCATCATTGAGATGTCTGTGGTAAATAACATTTTTAATTAGAAAAAAAAGCAGATCTTTAATATACAAAACTGCTGATGTAAACTTCTCCCTCAGTAACTCGCGCCTGGATAACTTGCAAACCCGCTTGTAATGCGGGATCAGGCATGGATCCCCGTTTTTTTCTTCTAGAAAAAAAAAAAAAAAAGAATTGGCCATTTGTTAAACATGAAGAAAATCGCAATCAAAACTAATAAATGAAACTTTGATATATCGCATCTTTTATCATCGAAAATGGCAGTTAGTGCCCAGAAATCTAATTCAACATCATGAAACTCACAACTTTTAATAAGAAGTTGTATATTTTGTTAAGTTTTCTATAACAAAACAAAATTGTCAGTACACGGTAAATAACAATATTTGAAGATATTTCAATCCATGAAAATGTTAGTCATGCCTACCGGTTACAGCACTTTAAGAAATAAATACCAATTAAATAAGTATTTTCATGTGAAATTCGTATTTAAGTTTTCTTTTAATTCAGTTTCAGTGTATTCATCATAAATGCTATTTGCCCACTTGTATTCAAAGGTGAAAAGTGTCAATGATACCATCACAGCCATGTCCGCAAGTGTTTCTGAGAACCTAATTCAGCGCAGACTGTTTTGATATCCGCTTTGTGGAAGTGTTTGTTGTATTGTTACAATCAATTAAAAGTTGACCTGCTTTGTATTATCATGTTAATTACATCTTTTGTATCAAATTAAATAAAGGAAGTGGAATAATTAAAACAAAAAGTTAAAAGGTATGCAAATCCTACCCGCATAAGAGCTAGCGGTCATGATAATGTGTCAGGTCAACTCATTTCAGCTGACCAGTTGTACACTGTTATAAACATTATCATGTATATAGCATAATTAAGGTATCTAACATTAATCATTGGTTTATCCTACTAATTCGCAAATGTAATCAATGATAGCAAGAGAAGCATGCTAAAGGAGTACTCCATACATGAAAAGCTTTGTTTCACAGATATGGTTCATTATGGAGAAGCAAGTTCCAAAGTTTGTAGAAAACTTAAAATTCCTGAATTGGCACTCAGGTGTTTGCTCAAGAATGAGCAGAAATTTCCCTATTCCTTGATTCAATATTTTACTAATAGAACAATATTTTTAAAAATCAAGTTTCAATGTTGATGGTTGTTTCACAAATTGAATGTCCCTAGTTTTTGAAAAAAGGAAACCTTGTTTTGTTGTGAATCAATAATAACGCTCGAATATATATCCACATTCACATGCAAAAGCAGTGACATAATACACAATGTTTTTGGAGGTACACGTGATGTGTATCAAAACCTCTTAGAGTAATGTTTTTAACAATCTTTCACAGGTTGGTTATCTTCAGAATTAAGATCATTTATACAGAAAAGCGAACAACTTCATTAGAAACAGCATTTTATTGACATTTATTATCAACGTGATTATAAAACGAGTAATAAACCATTTAACAGCCTCCCCCCCCCCCCCTCATCTTCTCAATGTCAATGTCCACCTGGGATGGCATCCCCTTCTTAAATGTTCTGAGGTCTTCAGTAACCCATGCTCTTGCTTATACTGCAGTCTGTGTTTTTGGATCCCGTTGTGTAGGAGTTATCGAGGGAGAGGTGTATTAGGCATGGACTTAGACTGATAACTGATTTTGTTAGAAACCATATTTCTTGTAAAGCGCAAGCTTTGAAAATTTTCTTGAACATGATTTTACAGGAAAAAAATGTAAATAGCTGACAGTTGTATTGAAGAATCATCCAGAGCTTTGGAATTCTTCTAATTTCAAAGTTTTCTGGATATTTCATAGACTTTAAAACTGGGAAGTAATTGCCATGACAGGTAATATGTTTCCTTGTCCTTTATTGGACTGGCTTCTCTGTCAGGTAGATAGACTGCCTACTGTGACAGTTAGATAGATTACCTACTGTGACAGGTAGACAGATTGCCTACTGTGACAGGTAGATATATTGCCTACTATGACAGTTTGATAGATTGCCTACTGTGACAGTTAGATAGATTGCCTACTGTGACAGGTAGATAGATTGCCTACTGTGACAGGTAGATAGATTGCCTACTGTGACAGGTAGATGGATTGCCTACTGTGACAGGTAGATAGATTGCCTACTTTGACAGGTAGATATATTGCCTACTATGACAGTTTGATAGATTGCCTACTGTGACAGTTAGATAGATTGCCTACTGTGACAGGTAGATAGATTGCCTACTGTGACAGGTAGATAGATTGCTTACTGTGACAGGTAAATAGATTGCCTGCTGTGACAGGTAGATGAATTCCCTACTGTTACAGGTAGATAGATTGCCTACTGTGACAGGTAGATGGATTTCCTACTGTTACAGGTAGATAGATTGCCTACTGTGACAGGTAGATAAAGTGCCTACTGTGACAGGTAGATAGTTTACCTACTCTGACTTTGTAGATAGATTGCCTAATGTGACTTTGTTAAATTTTATAAATTTAGAGAATGCTTACTTACATACTGGTATTTCATTTTGTGTAAGGAATATAATAACGTTTCCAGTTCATGTACTAAGCAGATATAAGGGAAAGATAGTTCTAGGAATCCTTAATGGGGTTTTCTTAAAACCCCATTTGATGAAGTTAGAAGATCCCTATACTAATCATACCTGTCCATCAACAATTGATGAGACCTCAAAAGAGTCAGATTTACAGCTTTGTCTGACATCACTAGAGGAGTTATGGCCCCTGATTGCCAATCCTTAACTTTCTTTTCTGCAACTTAACTTTCCCAAGGATGGTTGGACTTAAATCAAATTTGACATGCAGCTCTATATTTGATGAGACCTTGAATGAGTTTGATTTCCAGTATTCTATAACATCATTTACAGGATAAAAAGCGCCCAGATTGCAAATCCTCCTGACATAGGTTTCTGCAGCATATTTTTTCCAAGGTTGTTAGAGTTCAGTCAGATTCGGTATGTGGCTTTACATTGATGAGACCTTTAATGAGTTTGATTTCCAGTGTTCCATGTCATCATTTTTGTAACAGGAGTTATGCCCCTAATTGTTTGGCCTCCAGACTTTGGTTTCTGAAGCATAACTGTACTATGGATTGTTGGATTTCAACCAAATTTGGCACAGGACTTTATACAGATGAGACCTTAAATAAGTAACATTTTCAGTGTTCCATGACATCATTTACAGGAGTTATACCCTGATTGTCTTTCCTCCTGACTGTGGTTTCCACAGTAAAACTTTACCAAGGTATGTTGGTTTCCACTGTATAACTTGACCTAGGGTTGTTGGTTTCGACAGCATGACTTTACCAAGGTTTGTTGGTTTCCACAGTATAACTTGACCAAGGTTTGTTGGTTTCCACAGCATAATTTTACCAAGGTTTGTTGGTTTCCAAAGTATAACTTTACCAAGTTTTGTAAGTTTCCACAGCATAACTGTACCAAGAGGTTTGTTGGTTTCCATAGCATAACTTTACCAAGGTTTGTTGGTTTGAACCAAATTTGGTTTGGGGATTTCATATTTATATGACCTTGAATGAGTTTGATTTCCAGCATTCCACAACATTTACAGGTGTTATGACCCTTATTTCAAGCATTCCACAAGATTTACAGGTGTTATGACCCATATTGATAATCCTCTTTGAATGAGTTCGATTTCCAGCATTCCATGACATTTACAGGTGTTATGACCCATATTGATCATCCTCTTTGAATGAGTTCAATTTCCAGCATTCCATGACATTTACAGGTGTTATGACCCATATTGATCATCCTCTTTGAATGAGTTCAATTTCCAGCATTCCATGACATTTACAGGTGTTATGACCCATATTGATCATCCTCTTTGAATGAGTTCGATTTCCAGCATTCCATGACATTTACAGGTGTTATGACCCATATTGATCATCCTCTTTGAATGAGTTCAATTTCCAGCATTCCATGACATTTACAGGTGTTATGACCCATATTGATCATCCTCTTTGAATGAGTTCAATTTCCAGCATTCCATGACATTTACAGGTGTTATGACCCATATTGATCATCCTCTTTGAATGAGTTCGATTTCCAGCATTCCATGACATTTACAGGTGTTATGACCCATATTGATCATCCTCTTTGAATGAGTTCAATTTCCAGCATTCCATGACATCTACAGGTGTTATGACCCATATTGATCATCCTCTTTGAATGAGTTCAATTTCCAGCATTCCATGACATTTACAGGTGTTATGACCCATATTGATCATCCTCTTTGAATGAGTTCGATTTCCAACATTTCACAACATTTACAGGTGTTATGACCCATATTGATCATCCTCTTTGAATGAGTTTGATTTCCAGCATTCCATGACATTTACAGGTGTTATGACCCATATTGATCATCCTCTTTGAATGAGTTCGATTTCCAACATTTCACAACATTTACAGGTGTTATGACCCATATTGATCATCCTCTTTGAATGAGTTCGATTTCCAACATTTCACAACATTTACAGGTGTTATGACCCATATTGATCATCCTCTTTGAATGAGTTCGATTTCCAGCATTCCATGACATTTACAGGTGTTATGACCCATATTGATCATCCTCTTTGAATGAGTTCGATTTCCAACATTTCACAACATTTACAGGTGTTATGACCCATATTGATCATCCTCTTTGAATGAGTTCGATTTCCAACATTTCACAACATTTACAGGTGTTATGACCCATATTGATCATCCTCTTTGAATGAGTTCGATTTCCAGCATTCCATGACATTTACAGGTGTTATGACCCATATTGATCATCCTCTTTGAATGAGTTCGATTTCCAACATTTCACAACATTTACAGGTGTTATGACCCATATTGATCATCCTCTTTGAATGAGTTCGATTTCCAACATTTCACAACATTTACAGGTGTTATGACCCATATTGATCATCCTCTTTGAATGAGTTCGATTTCCAGCATTCCATGACAATTACAGGTGTTATGACCCATATTGATCATCCTCTTTGAATGAGTTCGATTTCCAACATTTCACAACATTTACAGGTGTTATGACCCATATTGATCATCCTCTTTGAATGAGTTCGATTTCCAACATTTCACAACATTTACAGGTGTTATGACCCATATTGATCATCCTCTTTGAATGAGTTCGATTTCCAGCATTTCACAACATTTACAGGTGTTATGACCCTTATTGACCATCCTCTTTGAATGACTTCAGTTCAAACATTCCATGACATTTGGAGGTGTTATGACCCTTATTTCCAGCATTCCACAACATTTACAGGTGTTATGACCCTTATTTCCAGCATTCCATGACATTTACAGGTGTTATGACCCTGATTGACCATCCTCTTTGAATGAGTTCAATTTCCAGCATTCCACAACATTTACAGATGTTATGGTCCTTATTTCCAGCATTCCATCAAACAATGAAATCTTTCTCTTGACATCTCCCTTGAAATGTGTTTGTGAATTTGTTCTAACTGATGCATATCTGCAATCAGATACAAAGCCCTCACCACACTAATATATATGGTCATATACAGCAAAACAATGCAAGCATTTTAAACAATGACAAAACATGCATATCTCTATGTCTATCTCTGTCTGTCTGTCTGTCTGTCTCTCTGCCCTCATGAAATTTATTGGTGATTGGACCATATTCAGACCACTTAGTCAAAATTGTAAGATTTGGTTTTCCTTTTACCTTATCCTCAAAGTTGGATAACACAACCTCAAAGTTGGATAACACAACCTCAAAGTTGGATAACACAACCTCAAAGTCAGCTGTTTTTTCATTTTTTTATATTCCCTAAATCCCGTGATGATTTTGTTCATACTCTGGATGAATCATTGTGAAGCTAAGACAATTCATTCTGCGACATGCTCACTAGCTCCTTTCACCTTGCCCCGTAGTTGAGGTCAAGGTGACAGTTATAGAAAATGTGTGTTTTGGTTAAAGCTTTTTTTATTTGTTACATTTCCTAAACCTCTTGATGGGTTTCTTCATACATTGAACAAATGATTATGAAGCTAAGAAAATTCATTCTATGACATGTTTGCTGAACGTTTTGACGTTGTAGACAAGGTCACTTGTTTTACAGCAGTGCTTTAATTGTGGATTTGACGTGCATGCCCTGGTCTTCTCATTCTCTTACAGGTGATACAAAAGTACCACAATCAGGGGTTTGAGTCTCTACTGTTATGACATTGACATGATTTTTGATGCATTTTTAGCTCTCTTAGCCACAGACCATGAGAGCTTTTGCTGTGGGACATCACCCATCTGCTAGACATTTGCTTGTTATCGCTACTTCTCCCAAACTGCTGGAAATAATATCTTATAACTTTACAACATACACATTCATATTGAAGTCTAAATGGTTCATGGTGAAAATGGTACCCTCCCTTCCAGCATGCAATATGGCCATCAGGTGGCCATCTTGAAAATTGTATTGTTACTTTTCCTATGGGGTTGGTGCTGATTTAATGTCAAACATAACCACTGGCCATCCTGAAAAAATATTGTTATCACTTCTCCTTCTGAACAGATGGTCATATTGATATTTGGTTTTTGCCAAAACACTTTTTACAATACATAGTTGGTCCTAAGCAAAAATGGTGCTAATCTGACCTCAAACATGTCTGCCAGGGTGGCCATCTGAAATATCTTGTCACTACTCCTCTTGAACCAATGGTCGTATCAACATGGTTTTCACTAAGTGTGTCCTATTTGAAAATGTGCTTATCTATTTTTAAAATGTACAGATCTAATGTTGAAAATGCACTGATCTGTCTTGACAGTATTATTATGGCTATTACTCCTGAATGGATAGTTGTATTGAGATGGGGTTTCCCATAAGCCTCAGTGGATTACCTCCCTTAGAGAGGATAACACCACTGCCACAACAACTTAAATTTGGTGGTAAAATGCCACCTGGAGAAAACCGTATGCTTAGATAACTGCATCAGAATCAATTTAGATTGCTGTGTTCTTTTCTCTATAATAGCTATGGAAAGACTTTGCAAAATGCTTAGGGCAAAAAAGTCAGGAATTCTCTACTTGCAGTGATGGAGCATGAGGTTGATGATGTTACAAGGTAGCACACAGCAGGTGTAGCAGTATACCGATAACATCACAATGAAGTGCATTGGAGCTGCCATACACAGTCTGGTTCTTTACCTTTATTTATGATTGGATTTCAATCTTTGTACAAGGTAGCACACAGCAGGTGTAGCAGTATACCGATAACATCACAATGAAGTGCATTGGAGCTGCCATACACAGTCTGGTTCTTTACCTTTATTTATGATTGGATTTCAGTCTTTGATAAGAGAAGTTATGAGGGATCCAGTCATTGTGCTTGTGTACTAATGGGCAGAGTAAATGTACTAAGGTTTAGATGATCTAGGGGTCAAAACAGCTAAACGGTAACAATATACTCTGAAAGAGGATGAGCTATGAGCAGCTTGGAAGTTTCCACTAAAACTGTCTTATGATTTGCAGCTTTTGCAAAATGTATGTATGTATGTATGTATGTATGTATGTAGGGTTTAATGGCACATCAGCACAATACTGGCTATATGGTGCCTATTAAAAGTAAAGTTCTAAAAATGTAAATATATAGAATTGCAGAAAAGTCGAGGAAGATATATCCTTCCAAATTAACATAAACATTAAGTATTGTAAAATGAAAATGGTACTGATCTAACCTCATAAAATGGATGATACAGTGGCCATTGCTAAAATCTTGTTTTAGCTTCTTCTCGAACAGATGATTGCATGGACATGAGATTTTCACTATTGCATCTTCTCCTAAACTTCTTGGAGGAGAGTCATGAAAATTGGCAGACAGTTTAATTCTAAGGTCTAGTTGGTCCCAAACCAAACTTGTGCACCTCAAACAATTCCCCACCAACACCAAATGGTCATATTGACATGGTGTTGTCACAACAAGACTTCTTATCATATGCAAATGGTGTGAAATGAAAATGATGCTTATCTGCCCACTAGAAAATCTTGTTATCGATACTCCTCCACGTGTGTGGTTGTATTGACAGGCCTGAGGTTTTCACTGAAAGACTTCTTATGATATGTAAATGGTTCTAAATGAAAATGGTACCAATCTAACCTCCAACATGGCTGCCATGGAGGCCTTCTTGAAACTCTTGTTATCACTGTTGCTTCTGAACAGATGTTTATATTGTTATGGGGTTTGTACTACAAGACTTCCTTTGATGCCTAGATTTTCCCACTTTCTCCTCCTCAACAAATAGTTTTATCAACATGGGATTTTCAATGAGAAACTTCCTGCAGTATTTTGTTGGTCAAAAAAACAAATAGTGCCAATATTATTTTCCAGTTCAGCCATAACAGCCATATTGAGAATCATATTTGGCTAACCTCCTGAATGGATGGTGGTATCAACATGGGAGTTTTCACTAAAACACTTCTTGCAGTATGTAGCTTGTCCTATAATGTAGTTATTCCTATAATGTAGTTAGTCCTATAATGTAGTTAGTCCAATAATGTAGCTGGTCCTATAATGTAGTTACCGTATATACTCGCGTATAAACCGATACCAACTGCAAACTGAATAGACCCAGATCTGTCGTCGCATAATGTGCTGGCAGATCTGGGTCTATGAAGTTTGTAAGGACTAATCAGTAGAATAAACAACATAGACCCTGATCTGCCAGCGCATTATGTGATGGCAGATCAGGGTCTATGTTGTTTGCATTTGGACCTGGCCTGTATGTGAGTGTATATAGTAGTTCTATAATAGAAATAATAAACAAATCAAGTAGTTCTGCATAATATAAGTGCCACTTGTTTTTTTTAAACTCTGTTTCTTTCTTGTTGCATGTTGTTCTTGCATGAATTTATATTTACATATGATATTTTTGTATTGTGTAGATGTTGACTGATACATGTGTGTACTGGCTTAAAATACTGTAAGTTTATGTAAATTTTAGACTGAATACTCTAGTGGAAAGTTACAGTTGACTGAATACTCTAGTGGAAAGTTTTAATAGACTGAATACTGTAGTGGAAAGTTTCAGTAGACTGAATACTCTAGTGGAAAGTTTTAATAGACTGAATACTGTTGTGGAAAGTTTCAGTAGACTGAATACTCTAGTGGAAAGTTTTAATAGACTGAATACTGTTGTGGAAAGTTTCAGTAGACTGAATACTCTAGTGGAAAGTTTTAATAGACTGAATACTCTAGTGGAAAGTTTCAGTAGACTGAATACTCTAGTGGAAAGCTTTAATAGACTAAATACTCTAGTGGAAAGTTTCAGAAGACTGAATACTCTTGTGGACAGTTTTAATAGACTGAATACTCTAGAGTAAAGTTTAAATAAACTGATGTGTATACTCTAGTGGAAAGTTTTAATAAAATGAATATTCTAGAGTAAAGTTTAAATAAACTGATGTATACACTCTAGTGGAAAGTTTAAATAGACTGAATACTTGAGTGGAAAGTTTTAATAGACTGAGTATTCTAGTGGAAAGTTTCAGTAGACTGAATACTCTAGTGGAACATCATAATAGACTGAATACTTCAGTGGAACATTTTTATAGACTGAATACTATAGTGAAAAGTTTCAATAGACTGAATACTCTAGTGGAAAGTTTATATAAACTGTATACTCTAGTGGAAAGTTTAAATAAACTGTATACACTAGTGAAAAGTTTAAATAAACTGTATATTATAGTGAAAAGTTTCAATAGACTGAATACTCTAGTGGAAAGTTTAAATAAACTGTATTCTCTAGTGGAAAGTTTAAATAAACTGTATACTCTAGTGGAAAGTTTAAATAAACTGTATACTATAGTGAAAAGTTTCAATAGACTGAATACTCTAGTGGAAAGTTTAAATAAACTGTATACTATTGTGAAAAGTTTCAATAGACTGAATACTCGAGTGGAAAGTTTAAATTAACTGTATACTCTAGTGGAAAGTTTAAATAAACTGAATACTCTAGTGGAAAGTTTAAATAAACTGTATAATATAGTGAAAAGTTTAAATAAACTGTATACACTAGTGAAAAGTTTCAATAAACTGAATACTCTTGTGGAAAGTTTAAATTAACTGTATACTCTAGTGGAAAGTTTAAATAAACTATATTCTAGTGGAAAGTTTAAATAAACTGTATACTCTAGTGGAAAGTTTAAATAAACTGTATACTCTAGTGGAAAGTTTAAATAAACTGTATTCACTAGTGAAAAGTTTCAATAGACTGAATACTCTTGTGGAAAGTTTAATATATTTTCTTATACTGTATATATTGTACATGAAAGAGAGCCTCAGTTCTAGTAACTAATTAATTTACCCTCTTTAACAAAAGTAGCTATTATTATTATTTTTAATAATAATAATAATAATAATAATATTATTATTATTATTATTATTATTATTATTATTGAATACATCCATTTGATGTGTTTATTATAAAAAGAAGAGAGATCTTGGGTTCTTTTTTAAAAAACAATTCTCAATTTGGTTTTGATAATATGAAGTTTTTACTTCTCACAGATCTTAAGTTTAGAGTACCATAAAATTCCCATTGGTGGAAGATTTATTAAGGTAGATAGGAGTAGATTTTCTGTACACTTTATGCATAAATTTGGCCTTTGTTAGGAGTGTTCTTTCATGCATTGGTAAAATGTTGACATCCATCATTACATCCTGAATATTGGCTATATGTTGATCTAGTATTAAATGTCATGTACTCTCTTGGAGTCTGAAAAGTTTTTTTTAATGTTTGAAACAGAGGCATTACCCCAAAGTATATTACAGTAGTCCAGATGTGGCTGTATACAACTTTATATATAAAATTTTTTACCCTATGCCGAAGTAGAAATGAACAACTTGATTTTCTCAAGTAGATAAAGATGAGAATTAACCTTTTTTGATATGTGGTTAATTTGAATAGATCAGATTAGATGGTTATCTACAAAATGCATCAAGAATTCTATCATGTACCATTTCTCAAGTTCACATATTTATTCAGAATTTTCATTTTGTCAGTTTCAGTATTTGCAGTTTTTTCTTTCGTTATGAGTAAGGCTTTTTTTTCTGTATTGATAATCATCCTATTTTTCGGTCACCATACTTCAAGTCTATGTTGAACATTTTGAAGGTTATTTTTCATGTTCAGTTTTGGTTCCATGTGAATCAGATAGTGTAGTGTTGTCTGCAAAGAGGTCAGTGGAAGAAATTGAATTTCTGATCTTCAGTTTTAAGCCATTTATAAATAGGATGAATAGCAGAGGTCCAAGGATAGAACCTTGTGGTACCCATATCTTCAGGTGTAAGTCATTTATAAACAGGATGAAATAAGAGAGGTCCAACAATAGAACCTGGTGGTACTCAATAACTAATATATTTCAGAAAGTTGTCCATTTCAAGCGACTGTTTATACTCATAAGTTAAATAAAGTGTAAATGAATTTAGAGTGTTCTCACTACATTGATAATTCAGTTTTTCAAGCAGTATTTCATGAAAATCTCAATCTAGGGCAAGTTGAAAAGTATAAAATATTGGATTACTTCTGGACCTGTTATTGATACATTTGTTTAATTGTTTCTATTAAAATCTACAGGGAGAAGTTACTCCTGACAATAAGATACCTATGGATGTCCCCACACATGATGATCGAAAGTCAGATACCATCAAAGACAAACTTTCCAAGGAACAAAACCATCTGAGGGTAAGAGAAAGCAAAAGATTGACATTGACAAACCAGATTAATTGTCAATATTGTCATTGACAAACCAGATTAATTATAAATATTGTCTTGGCTTTTTGACATTGACAAACCAGATTAATTGTCAATATTGTCTTGGCTTTTGACATTGACAAACCAGATTAATTGTCAATATTGTCTTTGCTTTTTGACATTGATAAACCAGATTAATTGTCAATATTTTCTTGGCTTTTTGACATTGACAAACCAGATTAATTGTCAATATTGTCTTGGCTTTTGACATTGGCAAACCAGATTAATTGTCAGTATTGTCTTGGCTTTTGCAAAATTCAGATATTCTATCAAATTCTTGGAGTCAGTTTCTCATGACTTTATTTGAAAGATCTTAACATTTAATATTTACCCTTTGAAATGTCAAAAGAAGTAAAGACTCCATACACAGCTCACTTGAAAATAATCTGGAATTGTCATACCTGCCATATCATGGCATGTCACAAAAAACGCCACTTTTTTTTACTCCCTAAATCCCTGACATGGTTGAGTTTATATAAACATGATTTCCAATAAAGTTATGTGAAAAGAAAAGAGAGATACCTTTCTTTACATATATGCCTATAACCTGTATCCTGTTTAACAATGAACTGTCAGGATTCATATAGCTTTATGCTTTATACTCATGAAAAACTATCACCAATGGGCAGTTTATACAGTTAATTGTCATAGAGCTGATCAAAAGGTAAGGAATAAACAGTTTCAAAGAATACTTATTTGACTGACAATAGCTAGAGTGATTTTGAGTTATGAGTCCTTTGAGCATTGCTGTCAGAGAACTCATTAGGTTCATTTGCATAGGTAAAGTACACAAAGTGGAACAACCCAATTTGTTTGAAGTTAGGTAAATCAGAGATGAATATTAAAGAAAAAAAGTTATTACACTTTTTTGCCTTGCTATGAGAATGTGTAAGTTGTCTTTATTAAAGATTATCATCTATTTTATGATCAAAAGCAATGTTTTTTTGACTTCAGATTCTTCTCCATAGATAAAATGCAAAACATGATTGTTTTTAGTAGTTGGAATGGTAAAGTTGGAACCATGTGGATGTGTAATTCATTTCTGAATGCAAAATGTTGAAACACGGGTATGATTCAGGGAAGAATCAGCCATCTGTGAAGAAAGCAAAGCCCAGAAAAAACAAACTTTTAGAACTCCTTGTTGATGGAATTTGACTTTGTGAAGTTTAGTAGCAAGAGAGAGCATTTTCAGTGCTGAGAAAAATTCAGCAACATCTTCTGGGAAATTTGAACAAACCCTCCAATGAACTATTGAGAGCAGTAAAGTCCACAAGTACAAGTTAATTCTGTATTCCACTGTCCAATAGATTTTAAATACAGAAACTTTGTGTATTTTTTTTTATTGAATGTTTGTGTGATTACGATCATGTATGTGCACATGTTTGCATGTGTGTGCGATGATACATGACAGTGTTAAGTATTCCAGCTATTTCTTGTTTGAATGTGTATTCAATGCTTCATTGAAAATATATTTTATTTTATTTTATTCCAATTTGAATTTCCAGTAATTTTCTCTAGGCTTATATGAGTAAATAACTTGCTCTTAATTGTTCAACATTGTGTATTTGGGCCATGTGCACTGATCCTGCCCTTTAGACCCCAGAACACACTTTTGAGTCTCAAAACCAACCAACACTGTCTCAGGAACATTGACAGGTATGAATTATGGATTCTTCTCTATCCCTATAGCACTAGTTTCTTTTGAGATGACTATTGAGCTTTTGCTCTCCCACAAATATATGTAATTTTAATTATGGCTTAAAAGAACATTTTGCAACAAAATCCTTATTTTGAGTTTTGCATTTATTTTCTGTACAAATTGAAATGTTTCTTCTCACAGTAATGAAAACATTCCAGATTTGGTTTCTTAAAACTCAATTGTTGTCTTTACAGCGTCAGCTACAAGAACAGATGCAGCGACATGCAGATGCAATGGAGCAGGCGAGACTGCAGTCTGAAGGCACTATTGAGAATCTCCGACGCAAACTCAACACTCTGCAAGATGTAAGTTATACACACACTCGTACACTTCCAGGGATTTATGGGGATTCTCAGGGGTTAAAATAGGCCCCAATCCCTATTTAAATATTTCAAAATCACACCAGATTAAACAGTTATGAAACATAACAACTAAAATATTTTATTCTCAGTTGGTCAGATTATTCCCCAAAATGATGGGCCCAGGTCCCATTACCAGTCACCCAAGAAAAACCCCTGAGATCTTCAGAGAGGGCAAAGGAAAATTATACATTATGTACCAGTATTGCTAACTAAATATTGACAGTTTAATACATAATGCACCAGTATTGCTAACTAACTAATGACAGTTTGATACATTATGTACCAGCATTGTTAGCTAAATATTGACAGTTTGGTACATCATGTTCCGGTATTGCTAACTAAATATTGACAGTTTGATACATTATGTACCAGTATTGCTAACTAAATATTGACAGTTTGGTACATCATGTACCAGTATTGCTAACTAAATATTGACAGTTTGATACATTATGTACCAGTATTGCTAACTAAATATTGACAGTTTGATACATTATGTACCAGTATTGCTAACTAAATATTGACAGCTTAAGTGACACATAGTGCGTACAAGTCTTATCTTTATAAAACTTTCTCCATATCTAGTAACCTGGTATCACACCTGTTTGGCCATCCCTAGTAGCGAGGTATCAAACCTGTTTGGTTATGTAATATTAGGCAATACTCCCTGTGGCATGAACTACGTATATTGTATCATTGTCAATTTCAAATTAAATGTATCAAACTAATTTTAGTAAAGAAAACTTGAGAAGCCTCTCCCGCCCCCCAAAAAAGATGTAAAAACTATGAGATTTATTAATTTCCATTGGAAAAAAAAGCACTGAAATGCAAGACCATAATAATACAAAACAAAGATAATTGAATGTTTTCAATAAAACCACAAATAAGTGGATTGAAAAGACTTTGTGGTACATTGTTGTGGGTACATGTGTTATTGTCTGTGTAATCTATTAAATCGTTCAAATGGTTTATGGGTAGTCACTTAAGTCATGAAGATTACAATTTAGAAAAGTTCAGACAGAAGAAATACTTGTTAAACTTTAAGGACACAGTATGTTTTTATTCTTAATCTAGAAGTTTATTGTAAACTGTAAAATAAATATCTGCCAAAATTATAAATGAAGCAATTAGTAGATTTATTCATCTATATTAATATTTAATATAACAAAATGTTGTGAGACATATGCCTATTTTAGTGCTACAAAAGCATTCTATACCATCCCAGGGTATTTTACTCAGTTTGAGATATATGCCTATTTTAGGGCTACAAAAGTATTCTATACCATCCCAGGGTATTTCATTCAGTTTGAGATATATGACTATTTTAGGGCTACAAAGCATTCTATACCATCCCAGGGTGTTTCATTCAGTTTGAAATATATGGCTATTTTATGGCTACAAAAGCATTGTATACCATCCCAGGTTTTTTCATTCAGTTTGAGATATATGCCTATTTCAGGGCTACAATAACATTCTATACCATCCCAGGGTTTTTTCATTCAGTTCGCAGAAATTGTATGAATTCTTTGAAAAATCTCATAGATCAAATGATAACTCCAGACAAGTGAAACATTAATCAGTAACAAAGTTGACGACAAAGCATACATATACAGTATAATAATTCTTGAATTCATTTAAGCGATCGGAGCATTGAACTCATAGCAATAAAGGGAAAAGGGGTGGGGGCAGTGTAAATTATGGGGAAAGACGAGTCAACTTAACTTTCTCAATGCGTTGAAGCTAAATGACAATTGACTTGATCAGCCCTCTTCCTAATGGTAACCATGAGGTTTATTATTGTAATGAAAACTTCATAGTGGATCTGTGTCAAGTTTTTTCCGCTGTCTGAAATACAGATCTTACAAAATGTCTTTGACTTGCAGAATTTTAACACAAAATTTTGCATAATAATGATCTTTTAATGTAGTTTTTGATTTTAATAAGAAAAAGTACATTAAATATCAGTTTTTAATGTTTTATAAACCACAGTAAAAGTGAGGGCCTAGTGTTTGACCCAGGATGTGTAGTTACATGTTACTGAGTAATGTTACATAATGTTAGTAGCCCTTTCAACCCAGGATGTGTAATTACATGGTACTGAGTAATGTTACATAATGTTAGTAGCCCTTTCAAGCCAGGATGTGTAATTACATGGTACTGAGTAATGTTACATAATGTTAGCCCTTTCAAGCCAGGATGTGTAATTACATAGTACTGAGTAATGTTACATAATGTTAGTAGCCCTTTCAACCCAGGATGTGTAATTACATGGTACTGAGTAATGTTACATAATGTTAGTAACCCTTTCAACCCAGGATGTGTAATTACATGGTACTGAGTAATGTTAAATAATGTTAGTAGCCCTTTCAACACAGGATGTGTAATTACATGGTACTGAGTAATGTTACATAATGTTAGTAGCCCTTTCAACCCAGGATGTGTAATTACATGGTACTGAGTAATGTTACATAATGTTAGTAGCCCTTTCAAGCCAGGATGTGTAATTACATAGTACTGAGTAATGTTACATAATGTTAGTAGCCCTTTCAACCCAGGATGTGTAATTACATGATACTGAGTAATGTTACATAATGTTAGTAACCCTTTCAACCCAGGATGTGTAATTACATGGTACTGAGTAATGTTAAATAATGTTAGTAGCCCTTTCAACCCAGGATGTGTAATTACATGGTACTGAGTAATGTTACATAATGTTAGTAACCCTTTCAACCCAGGATGTGTAATTACATAGTACTGAGTAATGTTACATAATGTTAGTAGCCCTTTCAACCCAGGATGTGTAACTACATGTACTGAGTAATGTTACATAATGTTAGTAACCCTTTCAACCCTATTTGGCCTTAGCCATTTACACCTTGATGTGAAGGGCAATAAGGAAAACGTGAGTAACCTGAAAAAGTGGATGTTTTTTTTCGGTTACTTGGGTACAGAAAGACAATGTACAAGGCATTATTTTTCTGTGTAAATATTTGTTTCAAATGTTTCAAATTCGTTGAATTCACGCAATACTTTTAAATAAGCATACCAGAACATAAGACCTATTGTAGAAAAAGTGAGCCATTTCTTTTAATATTAAGCATTCATTCTGTAATTTTCAATTTTATTTTACAGGTACTTGTTAATACTGGTAACTCTCCAGTAAAAACAAGGTCAAGGTCACAGTCACCTAGAGCTTACTCCAGTCCTTTAACAGTGAGTGTTTACATTTCTTATCACTCCTTTTTTCTGTATGTTTCTCATATAACTCTTTGCATTGTAATAATCAGAGTTTAATTCCATTGCCATGACACTTAATTGTACACTTCCCTTTTTTTTTTTTTTTCCTCACTAAAAGTGCATCATCATCATCTTGATTTTCAATTGTTCACTTATTGGCAGAGTAAAAGTAATGGAATGATAACATCACATAATTTCAAATTCATTTTCCACTGTTTGCCTGTTGGTACAGTAATGGAATGATAACACCACATCATTTCACATGCATTTTCCACTGTTAACATGGTTACAGCAAAAGTAATGGAATGATAACACCACATCATTTTACATGCATTTTCCACTGTTAACCTAATGGTACAGTAAAAGTAATGGAATGATAACATCACATCATTTCACATTCATTTTCCACTGCTAACCTGTTGGTACAGTAAAAGTAATGGAATGATAACATCAAATCATTTCACTTTCATTTTCCACTGTTTGCCTGTTGGTACACTAAAAATAATGTAATGATAACATTACATTATTTCACATTCATTTTCCACTGTTTGTCTGTTGGTAAAGGAAAAGTAATGGAATGTTAACATCACATCATTTCACATTTATTTTCCACTATTCACCTGTTGGTACAGTAAAGGTAATGGAATGAGAACATCACATCATTTTACACTGATTTTCCACTGTTAACCTGTTGGTACAGTAAAAGTAATGGAATGATAATATTACATCATTTCACATTCATTTTCCACTGCTAACCTGTTGGTACATGAAAAGTAATGGAATGATAACATCACATCATTTCACATTCATTTTCCACTGTTTGTTTGTTGGTACAGTAAAATTAATGGAATGATAACATTACATCATTTCACATTCATTTTCCACTGCTAACCTGTTGGTACATGAAAAGTAATGGAATGATAACATTACATCATTTCACATTCATTTTCCACTGTTTGTTTGTTGGTACAGTAAAAGTAATGGAATGATAACATTACATCATTTCACATTCATTTTCCACTGCTAACCTGTTGGTACATGAAAAGTAATGGAATGATAACATTACATCATTTCACATTCATTTTCCACTGTTTGTTTGTTGGTACATGAAAAGTAATGGAATGATAACATCACATCATTTCACATTCATTTTCCACTGTTTGTTTGTTGGTACAGTAAAATTAATGGAATGATAACATTACATCATTTCACATTCATTTTCCACTGCTAACCTGTTGGTACATGAAAAGTAATGGAATGATAACATTACATCATTTCACATTCATTTTCCACTGTTTGTTTGTTGGTACAGTAAAAGTAATGGAATGATAACATTACATCATTTCACATTCATTTTCCACTGTTAACCTGTTGGTATATTAAATGTAATGGAATGATAACATCACATCATTTCACATTCATTTTCCACTGTTAACCTGTTGGTACAGTAAAAGTAATGGAATGATAACATCACATCATATCACATTCATTTTCCACTGTTTGTCTGTTGGAACAGCAAAAGTAATGGAACGACTTCTTACCTCACTTTGCAGTATGAATTTGTCAATTTTAGTTTGAAAACTAAATCATTCCAATACTAAATAAAATGTTTATCGTATAAAATTAGTTGTTTTTGTTTAAATATTTGACTGAAAAGTTACCAATTATAATACGTGTAAATTATAATACTTGTATGTCTAAAAATCTGATCCAGAAGTGAACAATGTAAATTCTGAATGAAATTCATTTAAATGTTGCTCCAAATCTAGCCAATGCCATTATAAGAATGAAATTCATTGAATTGTTGCTCAAAATCTGACCAACGCCATTATAAGAATGAAATTCATTGAAATGTTGCTCCAAATCTGGCCAACGCCTTTATAAGAATGACATTCATTGAAATGTTGCTCCAAATCTGGCCAACGCCTTTATAAGAAATGAAGCTCCATAACATAACACTGATTTTCATTTTCCAGGATTTCTGGTCTAAAGGTTTCATTGCTTTACCTCCAAATGAAAATCCTATTATCATTTTCAAATGCTACTTGGCTCTCATCTGGAAAAAAAACTTTCTTCCAGTCTTCTGTAGTCCATCCCGTACGATCACAAGACCACTCAAATCATTTTCTTTTATTGTCCTTTTTGATTTATATTTTCTTGTTGTGCATGCATCTCCGATACCTATTACCTTCAGTATATCTCCAAACTGTTTTTCAGACACATTTCAGTTTTCATTATTATTAAATTCAGGCATAATCCCAAGCAAATATAACCTTCTTGTTTGCCTTCAAAGATCAAATGATTTGCAGACACGCACAATCACTCAGACGTTTCCAGTGACTAGACTTTATGGCATTGTCAGTGTGACTATGATCTAAATATCTCCTGTAAACATTGTAAACCATTGTTTTAGGATTTTGAAGTCCTCTGTTGACTTGAGTCCTCTAGGACTGAGTCCTCTGTTGACTTGAGTCCTCTAGGACTGAGTCCTCTGTTGACTTGAGTCCTCTAGGACTGAGTCCTCTGTTGACTTGAGTCCTCTAGGACTGAGTCCTCTGTTGACTTGAGTCCTCTAGGACTGAGTCCTCTATTGACTTGAGTCCTCTAGGACTGAGTCCTCTGTTGACTTGAGTCCTCTAGGACTGAGTCCTCTATTGACTTGAGACCTCTAGGACTGTGTCCTCTATTGACTTGAGTCCTCTAGGACTGAGTCCTCTGTTGACTTCTTTAGGGAATTACTGTCTCCAAATAAGCTTTGCAATGGACTCTTTCTCACTTTGTGACAAATATTTTGATCTTGATGCCAAGTGTGTATCACACTGTCTATTAATGTGTACACTAAACAGACAGCAGGACAACACATCTTACTCTTTCTATTTTGAGTTTTGGTGTCAAGGTAAGTTATCACTTGTCATTGCTAGATCAACACAAAAATTTATACAAGTTGTGTGTTGTGCAGGTAATGTCATTATCATTCCATTACTTATGTCCAGAGTCTGTACACCCATACAGATGTTTGTCCATTTATTTGTCCACCCTGGGATAGCTTGTAAGTATGATTACACAAAATTACTTATACTAGAGAAAGTTTATGTGTGTAAATGACCTGATTCTATTTTATACTTCCACTGCAAAAGGAGAGGGTGACATATCGTTTTGCTGCTATCCAATGAGGCATACGAGACAATTTCATTATCGCAACTAGTCCTGCAGTTTTTGATGGATTGCCATAAAACTTGGAAAACCACCTGAAGATGCATCTGTCAGCAAGTCACTTTGCTCCCACAATTTTTGTTAGAGTTATTGCCCTATTTGACTTGCAGTTGAATGCAGTGTATGACAGAATCTTCTGAATGCAACTGGCCTCACAGATTTCAGTGGATTATCCTGAAACTAGGAAAATGCTCTGATCATCATAAAAGATGTGCACATCAGCAAAACACTTTTTTTTACTTGGAGCCTGATGCATTGTATGATAGAGTCTTGTGAACACAACTAGTCTCAGAGTTTTTAATAGATTGCCATTAAACTTTGTTCATGTTATGGATATCATTTGAACATGTGCAAATCACTTTGCTATCACTTTGCTCTCACAATTTTAGTTAGAGTTATTGTCTTTTATGTTATGCAACTAAATGCAGTGTAAGACAGAATCTCTTGAGCACAATTTGTCTTCCTGTCAAACTTGGCACATATTATGGTCAACATCTAAAGATACACATACTTACAAATCTTCGTGCTGCTGCGATGTTTGTAAGAGTTATTGCCCTTGTTGACTCACAGCTGGATGCTGTGGATGACAGAATTTTGCAAGTGCAGCTACTCATGCATTTTTAGTGGATTGCTGTGAAACTTGTACATATTGTGATTTATTCTTATCTTTAGAAGATATGCATGATCATTTTGCTCACACTACTTTTAGTAGAGTTGTGAACTGTTTTTGTCTATAGATTCATCTCCATCAAGGGGTAGGGGTGGGATGAACAGGAGGCTGGGATATATTTATGTGAGCAAATTTCTCACCATTCATTCGGTTTGTTAAATATTTTTGACACTTCTGGTACAGTTATGGCTCTGTTTTAGACTTAGAATTTTGCATGTATGTCTTAAAATGCTCAGAAGATATTTTTGTTGAAGTTTTGCTTATTACATGTCTTGAGATAGAGCTGGTTTGCTCTTTATAAGAAAATCATACAAAGTATCTGACAGTAACGATGGGATGGCAATAGCCTTGGGCACTTGGCCAGCTTTGGTGTTCATTACTATGCAATGGAAAGCCAAACCACAACCAAAGAAAAAAAAAAAAACAAGATGAAATGAAAGAGCAAGACAGTGTTGTGAGAGCCTTGACTGAGGTAAATTAATTTAATAATGAAAACAAAGCATGCCAGTTAACACCTTCAGTGTAAACAGAAGTAAAATTCATATAAATCTGGAAGAATGTTGTAATATCAGTTAAGTTATATTTTAGCCTAACATCATTTTTGACATCCTGAACATTATGATATCATAATCTTGATGTCAGTACTTGTTCAAGGGATGAAATCAAACTGTGTCTGCTTTATGCATACAATCCACAGGGTCATAATCTTGATGATGTCAGTACTTGTTCAAGGGATGGAATGAAATGAAAGGGTATCCACTTTATGCAAACAATCCACAGGGTCGTAATCTTGATGATGTCAGTAACTGTTCAAGGAATGAAATGAAAGGGTATCCGCTTTATGCATGCAATCCACAGGGTCATAATCTTGATGATGTCAGTAACTGTTCAAGGAATGAAATGAAAGGGTATCCGCTTTATGCATGCAATCCACAGGGTCATAATCTTGATGATGTCAGTAACTGTTCAAGGAATGAAATCAAAGGGTATCTGAATCATGCAGACAATCCACAGGGGGTTGCACTTTTTACTGTATTTACTCCAGGCTGATATCTGCAAAATTCTGTATGCAGATACAGTTAGGGCACACTGAGACTAGAATGGCAAGTGCATATGAGTTGTATGCCCTGCCCATTCACCTCATCAGTAGGTAATAGACAAACAGTTTATATTTATGCTTATGCATAAATAGCAGACTTGTGCTATAAAATATTTGTCGAATGAAAATTCACGAGAGCAGACAGTTGTATTGTTCCTTTTATTATTGAAAAACGTTTTTTTTTTACAAAGTTGATTACTGTATATATACTCGCGTATAATATAATACCAACTGCAAACTGCATAGACCCAGATCTGTCGGCGCATTATGTGCCGGCATATCTGGGTCTATGAAGTTTGTAAGGACTAATCAGTAGTACAAACAACATAAACCCTGATCTGCCAGTGCAATATGCGATGGCAGATCAGGGTGTATGTTGTTTGGATTTGGACCCGGATTAAACTCGAGTATAGACGGTAACTCAAGATTATTTTCCTGTTTTTCAGGATCGACATAGATCAGTAAGTCCAGGATACACAAGGAGAGGATATTTAGCTCAGAGACCACGCTCAAGGTCTAGATCATATGAAAGACTTTCTAGTCCACTACTTCCAGAAAGAGAGTGTAAGTTATGCCTTAATAAGCCTTCCTGTTTTGGGGGCCCCGGGTGGCCGAGTGGTCTAAGGCGCTCGCCTTTACAGATCACTGACATCTCAACTCTGTCCACGTGGGTTCAAGTCTCGGACTCGGCCAACGTGGGTATGTGAGAAAGCTTGCTAGTAGCTTCCCGTGGGTCGGTGGTTCTTCCCGGGGTTTTCTCAGGTTCTTCCTCCACCAGATATACTGGCCGCCATGTATAGCCTATCATGTGCTGAAAAATGGCGTTAAACCCATAACAACCAACCAACCTTCCTGTTTTGTATGTGAGCAACAAAGTTCTATAATGTTATAATTCTTAAAAATAGTGGCATTGTTACCAAATATATAGTATAACAAACATGGAGAAATTTGGGATAATTCAATATTTGTGAATTTCTTTGTTTTGAAACAATCAGTAGAGTTTAGTTTTTATGATTTTGGCACTTGGTTGTTGTTTTACTCCAACCCTTAAATTCCATGAGGTTATGATTTTTCAATTTTTCAAACTTGACCCTGAAAGTAGTGAAAATAAGTACATATGGTTAATTCCCATATACATTATCCATACATGTGAAAGAACCAGGATATCAGATCAGTAGATTTCAAAATTTTTATAAGTAGATTCACTTCTAAATCAGTAGGATTTCTTATAAGTATAAATTTAATGTGTTTTAAGGGGATTGAAAAACAAAACAAGTTCATTTTTTTGCATAATATGTATTCTTTTCATATTATAATAAAACAGAGAGTTTTAAACATGAATCAGATTTTATGGAAAATGTCACAATAATAATTAAGATGAGTCAGGGTATTGTCAATTAAATGAAAAATTAAGAGTTGTACATCTCATAGTTCAGTGCAAAGATTTTTAATAAAATCCACAAGCATTTTCATTCATTGTGATTATTAAGGTTCACACTTTATAACAGGCTCTCAATAATTTTCTGATCCAAATTTCTCATATGCAGTGGTGTCTGAGTATGTCAGGTGATATAATTTCTTCCCCCATATATTATTTTAAAATCCACTTTGCATGAAACACACAATAAAAAATCAGGGCCATTTGATACTCCCCTGCACCGAATTAAACTCTTATTTCCACACATTGTTGAACTTCTTGTTATATTTTTTAGCCAATAGTTTTTTAGCATTGGGAGAATGTGCATGTTTTGGCATTTTGACATGAATTGACCAAAAAAAGATAAGAGCTTTCCTTAAATATTCCTCTTAAAATATCTTGAAAAACACTATGATAATTAAACAAGGCAAAAAAATCAGAATACTTATGCTAATGTTTCTGCCAAAATCATTTTGGGTTTGGTCTCAGTTTTGTCTCCCCTCCACCAAGGGTCGGCCAATTTTTAATCAAAAACTTGCAAGCCATCATGAACCATGTTTGATCCCTTTATTATTTATAACACCTCAATAAATATTCCACCGTTGGCCTTAAACTCTCCAAATTACAACAGTAAGGTAAACAATTTACAGCTTGTTGTGTACACATGTATGCCTTTGTGTAAACAATTTACAGCTTGTTGTGTACACATGTCAGCCTTTGTGTAAATAGTTCCTAATTTGATACTCAGCATGTATAATTACATCAGTTATTGCACTGGTGGAACAGTTCTGGTCACTAGTAGACTGGTTATGACTGTTTCTGTCATGTGTGGATAGAACACATAAAAATACTAGTTTGTTTTTCAAATTTTTTTTTTAAATCTTTAAATTTTCAAAAGTGGTAGATTTGAACTGTAAAACAATATGTGCTGTTTGATGGCCTTTAAGACAGTAGAATCACATGTATGATTATCTCATACATTTTGGTACAAATTAGTTCATGCCTGATTAAGTAAAGATGTCTTGTTCATGCAGGCATTTCTAAAATATGTATCTGCTTTGTATATCCATAATATGAGATAGTGTAGGTCTTTAAATCTAGAGTAAATTTATCCCCAAAATATTACCATCAATTCCATTCTGTTTTGGTAAAGGTCCATTGAGATATTTTCTATTGTTATTGTATTACCATCAATTCCATTCTATTTTGGTAAAGGTCCATTGAGATATTTTCTATTGTTATTGTATTACCATCAATTCCATTCTATTTTTGGTAAAGGTCCATTGAGATATTTTCTATTGTTATTGTAATACCATCAATTCCATTCTATTTTTGGTAAAGGTCCATTGAGATATTTTCTATTGTTATTGTATTACCATCAATTCCATTCTATTTTTGGTAAAGGTCCATTGAGATATTTTCTATTGTTATTGTATTACCATCAGTTCCATTCTATTTTTGGTAAAGGTCCATTGAGATATTTCTATTGTTATTGTATTACCATCAATTCCATTCTATTTTTGGTAAAGGTCCATTGAGATATTTTCTATTGTTATTGTATTACCATCAAGTCCATTCTATTTTGGTTAAGGTCCATTGAGATATTTTCTATTGTTATTGTATTACCATCAATTCCATTCTATTTTGGTAAAGGTCCATTGAGATATTTTCTATTGTTATTGTATTACCATCAATTCCATTCTATTTTTGGTAAAGATCCATTGAGATATTTTCTATTGTTATTGTATTACCATCAAGTCCATTCTATTTTGGTAAAGATCCATTGAGATATTTTCTATTGTTATTGTATTACCATCAAGTCCATTCTATTTTGGTAAAGATCCATTGAGATATTTTCTATTGTTATTGTATTACCATCAATTCCATTCTATTTTTGGTAAAGATCCATTGAGATATTTTCTATTGTTATTGTATTACCATCAAGTCCATTCTATTTTGGTAAAGATCCATTGAGATATTTTCTATTGTTATTGTATTACCATCAAGTCCGTTCTATTTTGGTAAAGATCCATTGAGATATTTTCTATTGTTATTGTATTACCATCAATTCCATTCTATTTTTGGTAAAGATCCATTGAGATATTTTCTATTGTTATGTCAAAACTATTGATCATAATATTCTTAATTTCATTTCAGTTTTGACTGCATGATGATGGATTGAAAAAAATCTACATATATTTAAAACTCATGATGTTCAGCACCAGTTGGCCAGGATTATATGTGAATACAACTGAGAAATGATCAAGTTCCACTGTTCACATAGCAGGATTTTAAAATCATATAATTGTTGCTAATCATGTTAACTCTGCATTTAATTTTGAGTTACACTGTAAAAAAAATGTCAAATTATGAAAAGAACGTTCAACATACTAAAGTCTGTCAGATGCAGAGTTTTATATCATGTTATTGACTATATACATTTTTCAGTGTCTCAGGATACTCAATAATGATTTCAGTATTGAAAATATGAAAAAAAATTGAATCAAAAACATATTAAATGAAAATATTTTTCCAAGGATTTAAGATAATTTTGGAAAGGCATAATCTTAATGTAATTATTATTGATTTATGCATTTTCAAGATCTGCATTTTATTTATTTATCATGGTAGAATCGAGAGAATTAAAAAGAGAAAATTATGAAATCATTGGCTGGAAATGATTGCACTGAACTTGAAAAGATTCCTGGTGTAAGTCATTTCAGAATGTGAATTACATATATTTGATCTATCGTGATTTGATGTCATATATGTCTAGTGATTTGATGTCATTTATGTCCAGTGATTATATTAATGTTTACACAAGTATTTAAACTTTAATTTCATTATATTCACATTTAGGATAGATCACAGAAACAATATAAACCCTGTTACAGCGAATGGTAATTTACTGAGAACAAGCAATGCCTGATGTAATCATAATATCACAACATTGGCAGGTGACTGAAAGTCATTACCATGGCTTACAAATACTATTGGCTGTTGGGAAATGTTCCCGATATGTAAAAGGTCACTTATAACTGGTATTGCTGTAGATTTAAAAGAGTAGAAATGTTAGTACTAGAAACAATACCTTATACTTCTCAGTTGAATCACTCAGCATAAAAGAAACAACATTATAGTCAGTTTTTTAAAGGGATAGCAATTGGTTATAATTGTTGCTTGAAATGAACTATATCAGATCTACAGTGAGTGAATTAATCTCACTCAATTGCCAGCATTTCAATGCTACATTGCATGTTCACAGTAAATCACTGTCCACTGTAAACTTGACACTTGTTTTCCCACTAAACAGGATTAATGAATTATTTGAAAGACTCTGTGGAGGAAATCTGTTATGAATAATTGTCATTCAGATTCCAAGACGTTCAGAAAAACTGAGCCCAGATTAATTCAGCTTCAGTTTTTATGTAGTGATTAATTGAAATCTTGTATTAGCATGTTTAGACTTTGTCTGTAAGGTAGTAAGTTTGAAACATCAGGAATCTGCATGATGGGTAGAACAGGTTGGGGTAAGAATCACAAGAACAGGTTTAAATGAAAACATTCAACTCTCTTCTGGCCCCATCCTTTAAGGAATGATAAAAGCATAGAATGTTAATTCTTCTGAACATTCTATTTCTACAAAGGTCATGATTGCAATGGAATTATTATGAAAGTGCTCAGTCTGCTAGTCCAGTGCAGAGAGTAACTCCTTTTTTTTTTAATGTTCTGTAGGGAAGTTTTATGATGTCAACTTGACATACAGGTGTCAATCGGCCAAGCATCTGTGTGTCAGCCCATCCTGCCATTTTTATACCCTTAGCATTACACTCAGTCAGTTTTTGTTTGTATATTGTGACCACAGTGAATCTTCCAGCTGCAATGAATTTCATATTGATAATAGAAATTTGTTGTCCGAATTGTACCCTTCATTTGCCAAGAAAAAAGAGAAGGCTTCTACTGTAGCTCAATTTCTCCACTTTCCATGTGTTGTTTTCCCATTAAGACAATTATATGCATAGAAAAAAGAATGAAAGATGCCATTACATCCTAGGCATAGCTGAATTTATTTATTCTTAAATTAATTATCTGTTCATTAAACTACAATTCACTCATGGACATCTAAGGTGTTTTTGTATTTTCCATCTAAGTATCACTTATAAAGTCCTGTTAATTTCTGTGCCAAACAATTAGATGCCTGATTTTGTATTTAAGTACTAATATTACACTATGTATTATATTTCAAGTATTGTATTTTTCCCAGTCTTCAGTGCAAATAGCATTTTGTTCTAGGTGTATGCAAAATATTTTAGTGGATTTAGCAGAATTATTTATTTATTCATAATATACTTGTTCAATTATGTAATTTCTATTCTTTCTATGACCTTTAGTTATTGCTAATATTTGCAGTCATCATTGGTACAAAACCAGTAATTCATTTTACAATGTCTTTACATGTACTATATATAGACATAATATGTAGTTCATTTTACAGTGTCTTTATATGTATATACAGACATAATATGTAGTTCATTTTAGTGTCTTTAAATGTACTATATATATAGACATAATATGTAGTTCATTTTACAATGTCTTTATATGTGCTATATATAGACATAATATGTAGTTCATTTTACAGTGTCTTCACGTGTGCTATGTATAGACATAATACGTAGTTCATTTTACAGTGTCGTTACATGTACTATATATAGACATAATATGTAGTTCATTTTACAATGTCTTTATATGTACTATATATGGACATAATATGTAATTCATTTTACAATGTCTTTATATATACTATATTAGACATAATATGTAGTCCATTTTACAATGTCTTTATATGTGCTATATATAGACATAATATGTAATTCATTTTACAAGATGTCTTTATGTGTAATTCATTTTACAATGTCTATATATGTCGTATATATATTTATAAAGGAGCTTACCTGTGATATTTTTATTAAGATAGCTTAACAAATGAATTTGCATGTTATATATTTAAAATTTGTATTTTAGATAAATGTATATAGAAATTTTCTATAGAAAGTTGTAAAAGGTGTATTTGTAAAATGTAAATATTTTATCATCTATGTATTAAGGTGTGTTTATCTCTTCATTATATAAGTTCTTTTGTAAATAATATTTACCTGTATCATCTATGTATTAAGGTGTGTTTATCTCTTCATTATGTAAGTTCTTTTGTAATTAATATTTACCTGTATTATCTATGTATTTAGGTGTGTATATCTATCCATTAAGTAAGTTCTTTTGTACTCCATATTTAACAGTATTATCTTTCTCATTCCCATAGGGATCACATAATCAGTTATATATTTGTTTACTAAAGTCATCCATTTTGGCAAAAGTCAACAGTGGATTTCTGAAGAATATACATGTTGATCTTTATCAAATATAAAACTCACGTGTTTCAAGTGTGTATGTCAAATTATTTGTAAACAACATTAACTTTTTGTGTTTTTTGTGGTAATTGTTTACCATCTATACTCGCTTATCAGTCAGATCCAATACAACTGGAAATAAAGTGGACCTTGATCTGCTGCTACCTAATGTGCCAGCAGATCGGGTTCTATGGTGTTTGCTCTACTGATTACTCATGACAAACTACACTGACCCAAATCTGCTGGTGCATTATGCAGTGGCAGATCTGGGTCTGTGGGTCTGTGTAGTTTGCAGTTGGCTCTGACTTATAAGTTAGTATATACGGTACTTGCCTAGTATACCTGGGTCTCCATTTAATGGGTGTTTTTTTTACCTGCAGCTACACAGGTGTAAGAGAACCAAAGGTTGTTTTTCTTCATTTTTGAGGATCTTGGAACTTATTTTCAGATAAGACTTAGGAAAAGACATTCGTGGCTTGATGGCTTCAGAGCTGATCTGTCTCTGCCAACATTTTGTTCGGTTTATTTTGGTGTTTTATGGCACAACAGAACATAAAGGTTATTTTGTGCTGTGGCAGTTGGAGTAATGTGTTTTCTTCAGGGACATACCATGGTAACTGACCTGGGCTGATGGGACGATAGGATTCAAATCCATACAGTTTTGGTCAGCTGATGCGATGATAGGATTCAAATCCGTACAGTTTTGGTCAGCTGATGCAATGATAGGATTCAAATCCATACAGTTTTGGTCAGCTGATGCAATGATGCAATGATAGGATTCAAATCCGTACAGTTTTGGTTGGCTGATGCAATGATTGGATTCAAATTCGTACAGTTTTGGTTGGCTGATGCGATGATAGGATTAAAATCCGTACAGCTTTGGTTGACTGATGCAATGATAGGATTCAAATCCGTACAGTTTTGATCACAAGTCTGACATGTTAACCACTGAGTCACCACAACTCCCAAAACATAAGTCTAATCTTTAGCCTGCTCAGCCATAATTAATTAATAATTAATAATTTATTAATTACACCTAAAGGCAAAATGTATGCACTGTTTATGAGGCTGCAGATGTATCACAGATACTGTTCATTTTTTGTTCAGGCTCAAATAAATATGATAAAAACCAAATATGCCAGATAAACTGAGCAAAGAAACTAAAATCATTTTAAAAATCAGAAAAACTTGAAATCACCCAAAGTTTCTTCAACTCATTTACACTTTGCTGTTTTGACCATTACAAATTTAATATGTAAATTGTATCTAAAATCGCGGTAGAAGACAAGAAAAGCACTAAGTTTAATTTGAAATGAGTAGTCATGTTTGACTCAGTATTATAGATACACCACTTAACCATAGGTTTACCGTATTGCTGTAACAAGTATCCAACCAAATGAAACTACTGATTCAAAGATGTGATGATGTAGTTAGTGAATTGTATAATACAGTGTGTGATGTTTGAAAGTTGTGATCATCAGTAAATAAACATGAAAATATATAGAAAAATCTATGTTCTAATCATTCATATAAATTAATCCAGATTCCTCAATTATGGAACAAGACAGACTTGACGTGATTTTGTTTTGACTTAATGGGTGATTTTTGAAAAATAGATGAGCATACGTGTTGTTGGATTTTTTCATAGAAGATTCCATCCATTTGACGTAAGACTTTTTTTTTTTTCCAGTCTTGGAAAATAACATTAGTACTACAAATGTTATCTTACTGGTATCCAATAGAAACAGGATATACAGAATTGTAATCAGATGCTTCATATTGGATGAACAACTTTAAAATGAATTTACAACATTTCTATATGTTGATTGATATTCATTAGTTGTAAATACAAACTGCTTTTTACCCCTTTTTATTATGCCGTCCAAAGTATTGATGTTGTCAATTTATTTAGTGATTTATTTAGTGCCATTAAAATACTTACATGTTCAATACAAGAGGAAGTATTATGTTCATGAACTAATTATCTATTTATTTACATAATTAGTAATTTTATAAATAAATACTATGAATATTAATATGCTGAACTAGTCATTTGTTTTTTTTTCTTGTTGTAGCTTTATACTTTCTCTATCTCTCTCATGCTTTGTGTGTTTGTATCCTCCATTCTTTGCTTCTGCATCCTACAAAAAAAGAAAATGATGTAGCACAGATATTTAATTCAATTCCTCCCTTATTTTTATGTACAAAATTCAACACAAAATTGTTATGGTGGATCAGCATCATTGACTAACTACTAGTATCAGTAATTACAATTACCTCGTTCCTCACTCTCATATGCAATACCACTCTTAATTCTTTCTTTCCTACAACAAGATGTCTCTGAAATAACCAACCCTATGACGTCAAAAATTTAGGTATGTATGTTGGTATGTTGGTAATATTCTCACTAACTAGCTTCAAATATATATTCTTCCGATTTCACATTTAAGCATGTTTTGGATAAACAAAACTGAGTGTCATTTCGACTGACAGACCGGGTTTTATCAGGTATCTATGATATCCATTATCTACATGAATGTACATGACTAATTTTATTAATGGAGCTTTTTGGATACATGACTAATTTTATTAATGGACCTTTTTGGATACTTAACTAATTTTATTAATGGACCTTTTTGGATACATGACTAATTTTATTAATGGAGCTTTTTGGATACATGACTAATTTTATTAATGGACCTTTTTGGATACTTGACTAATTTTATTAATGGACCTTTTTGGATACATGACTAATTTTATTAATGGACCTTTTTGGATACTTGACTAATTTTATTAATGGACCTTTTTGGATACATGACTAATTTTATTAATGGAGCTTTTTGGATACATGACTAATTTTATTAATGGACCTTTTTGGATACTTGACTAATTTTATTAATGGACCTTTTTGGATACTTGACTAATTTTATTAATGGAGCTTTTTGGATACTTGACTAATTTTATTAATGGACCTTTTTGGATACTTGACTAATTTTATTAATGGACCTTTTTGGATACTTGACTAATTTTATTAATGGAGCTTTTTGGATACATGACTAATTTTATTAATGGACCTTTTTGGATACTTGACTAATTTTATTAATGGAGCTTTTTGGATACTTGACTAATTTTATTAATGGAGCTTTTTGGATACATGACTAATTTTATTAATGGAGCTTTTTGGATACTTAACTAATTTTATTAATGGACCTTTTTGGATACTTGACTAATTTTATTAATGGACCTTTTTGGATACTTGACTAATTTTATTAATGGAGCTTTTTGGATACATGACTAATTTTATTAATGGAGCTTTTTGGATACATGACTAATTTTATTAATGGACCTTTTTGGATACTTGACTAATTTTATTAATGGACCTTTTTGGATACATGACTAATTTTATTAATGGAGCTTTTTGGATACTTGACTAACTTTATTAATGGACCTTTTTGGATACTTGACTAATTTTATTAATGGACCTTTTTGGATACTTGACTAATTTTATTAATGGACCTTTTTGGATACTTGACTAATTTTATTAATGGACCTTTTTGGATACATGACTAATTTTATTAATGGACCTTTTTGGATACATGACTAATTTTATTAATGGAGCTTTTTGGATACATGACTAATTTTATTAATGGACCTTTTTGGATACATGACTAATTTTATTAATGGACCTTTTTGGATACTTAACTAATTTTATTAATGGACCTTTTTGGATACATGACTAATTTTATTAATGGAGCTTTTTGGATACTTAACTAATTTTATTAATGGAGCTTTTTGGATACTTGACTAATTTTATTAATGGACCTTTTTGGATACTTGACTAATTTTATTAATGGACCTTTTTGGATACATGACTAATTTTATTAATGGACCTTTTTGGATACTTAACTAATTTTATTAATGGAGCTTTTTGGATACATGACTAATTTTATTAATGGACCTTTTTGGATACTTGACTAATTTTATTAATGGACCTTTTTGGATACATGACTAATTTTATTAATGGAGCTTTTTGGATACATGACTAATTTTATTAATGGACCTTTTTGGATACATGACTAATTTTATTAATGGAGCTTTTTGGATACATGACTAATTTTATTAATGGAGCTTTTTGGATACATGACTAATTTTATTAATGGAGCTTTTTGGATACATGACTAATTTTATTAATGGACCTTTTTGGATACATGACTAATTTTATTAATGGAGCTTTTTGGATACTTGACTAACTTTATTAATGGACCTTTTTGGATACTTAACTAATTTTATTAATGGACCTTTTTGGATACATGACTAATTTTATTAATGGAGCTTTTTGGATACATGACTAATTTTATTAATGGACCTTTTTGGATACATGACTAATTTTATTAATGGACCTTTTTGGATACTTAACTAATTTTATTAATGGAGCTTTTTGGATACATGACTAATTTTATTAATGGAGCTTTTTGGATACATGACTAATTTTATTAATGGACCTTTTTGGATACTTGACTAATTTTATTAATGGACCTTTTTGGATACTTGACTAATTTTATTAATGGAGCTTTTTGGATACATGACTAACTTTATTAATGGACCTTTTTGGATACATGACTAACTTTATTAATGGAGCTTTTTGGATACATGACTAATTTTATTAATGGACCTTTTTGGATACATGACTAATTTTATTAATGGAGCTTTTTGGATACATGACTAATTTTATTAATGGACCTTTTTGGATACTTGACTAATTTTATTAATGGACCTTTTTGGATACTTGACTAATTTTATTAATGGAGCTTTTTGGATACATGACTAACTTTATTAATGGACCTTTTTGGATACATGACTAACTTTATTAATGGAGCTTTTTGGATACATGACTAATTTTATTAATGGACCTTTTTGGATACATGACTAATTTTATTAATGGACCTTTTTGGATACTTAACTAATTTTATTAATGGACCTTTTTGGATACATGACTAATTTTATTAATGGAGCTTTTTGGATACTTAACTAATTTTATTAATGGACCTTTTTGGATACTTAACTAATTTTATTAATGGACCTTTTTGGATACATGACTAACTTTATTAATGGAGCTTTTTGGATACATGACTAATTTTATTAATGGAGCTTTTTGGATACATGACTAACTTTATTAATGGAGCTTTTTGGATACATGACTAACTTTATTAATGGAGCTTTTTGGATACATGACTAATTTTATTAATGGAGCTTTTTGGATACTTAACTAATTTTATTAATGGACCTTTTTGGATACTTAACTAATTTTATTAATGGACCTTTTTGGATACATGACTAACTTTATTAATGGAGCTTTTTGGATACATGACTAACTTTATTAATGGAGCTTTTTGGATACATGACTAATTTTATTAATGGAGCTTTTTGGATACATGACTAATTTTATTAATGGAGCTTTTTGGATACATGACTAACTTTGTTAATGGAGCTTTTTGGATACATGACTAATTTTATTAATGGAGCTTTTTGGATACATGACTAATTTTATTAATGGACCTTTTTGGATACATGACTAATTTTATTAATGGACCTTTTTGGATACATGACTAATTTTATTAATGGACCTTTTTGGATACTTGACTAATTTTATTAATGGAGCTTTTTGGATACTTGACTAATTTTATTAATGGACCTTTTTGGATACATGACTAATTTTATTAATGGACCTTTTTGGATACATGACTAATTTTATTAATGGACCTTTTTGGATACATGACTAATTTTATTAATGGACCTTTTTGGATACATGACTAACTTTATTAATGGAGCTTTTTGGATACATGACTAATTTTATTAATGGAGCTTTTTGGATACATGACTAACTTTATTAATGGACCTTTTTGGATACATGACTAATTTTATTAATGGAGCTTTTTGGATACTTGACTAATTTTATTAATGGAGCTTTTTGGATACATGACTAATTTTATTAATGGAGCTTTTTGGATACATGACTAATTTTATTAATGGAGCTTTTTGGATACATGACTAACTTTATTAATGGACCTTTTTGGATACTTGACTAATTTTATTAATGGACCTTTTTGGATACTTGACTAATTTTATTAATGGACCTTTTTGGATACTTGACTAATTTTATTAATGGACCTTTTTGGATACTTGACTAATTTTATTAATGGACCTTTTTGGATACTTGACTAATTTTATTAATGGACCTTTTTGGATACTTGACTAATTTTATTAATGGACCTTTTTGGATACTTGACTAATTTTATTAATGGACCTTTTTGGATACTTGACTAATTTTATTAATGGACCTTTTTGGATACTTGACTAATTTTATTAATGGACCTTTTTGGATACATGACTAATTTTATTAATGGACCTTTTTGGATACATGACTAACTTTATTAATGGAGCTTTTTGGATACTTGACTAATTTTATTAATGGACCTTTTTGGATACTTGACTAATTTTATTAATGGACCTTTTTGGATACATGACTAATTTTATTAATGGACCTTTTTGGATACATGACTAATTTTATTAATGGAGCTTTTTGGATACTTGACTAATTTTATTAATGGACCTTTTTGGATACTTGACTAATTTTATTAATGGACCTTTTTGGATACTTGACTAATTTTATTAATGGACCTTTTTGGATACATGACTAATTTTATTAATGGACCTTTTTGGATACTTGACTAATTTTATTAATGGACCTTTTTGGATACATGACTAATTTTATTAATGGACCTTTTTGGATACATGACTAACTTTATTAATGGAGCTTTTTGGATACATGACTAATTTTATTAATGGACCTTTTTGGATACTTGACTAATTTTATTAATGGACCTTTTTGGATACATGACTAATTTTATTAATGGAGCTTTTTGGATACATGACTAACTTTATTAATGGACCTTTTTGGATACTTGACTAATTTTATTAATGGACCTTTTTGGATACTTGACTAATTTTACAACAACAATATGTCTCTGAAATAACCAACTCTATGATGTCAAACCAGTACCAGTTACTGTATTGACATATTGACCAATTTGATACAGGATTGATATATATCAATATTAAGATCTCCAACTATTTATACACTCGCCAAAAGGTGAAGCATATACTGTTTTGACATCCAGCCATCCATCGCTTTTTCCATTCCTGCAGAAAAACTTTAGATTTACACCATCTGTTTTTACCAAACTTTGTGAATGGCTTGTACTTGAGGTAAGGGAGAAACCTATTGATCTTGAGGTCAAAGGTAAAGGTCACTGTAACTGAAAGAAGAAAAATGGTTTCTGCACAATAACTATGGTTCTACATCACAGACCTGGAGCAAACTTTGTGGATGGCTTGCACTATGGAAGAAGCCTATTTATTTAGGGGTCAAAAGGTCAGAGGTCAAGGTAACTGACTGAAAAATGTAAAATCATTTCTGCACAAAAAATTCGGTTCACAACTAGGCACCTTCACCAAATTGTGTGAATGGCTTAGCCTTTGAGTAACGACGAAGACTATTGATTTTTGGGGTAAATTGGTCAAGGCCACTGTGAATGAAAGAAAAAAAAGTTTTTTACATACAAATTTTGTTCTAGACCAAGTTCCTTGATCAAAGTTAGCGAAGTGCTTGAACCTAAAGTAGGGAAGATTCTTGATTTTGGGGTCAAATGTCAGGGTCATTGTGACTCAAAGAAAAAGGGCTTTTGCACAATAACTTTTGTTGTACAGTAAGTTTATTGGTCGAACTTTGTGGGTGGCTTGCACTAAGGTCAGAAAAAGAAACCTATAGATTTTAGGGGTCTAAAGGTCAAAAGTCAGGATAAGTCTAATAATTTCATGGTTTCTACACAGTAAGTTTAGTTAAAAACTGCATACGTTGACCAAAGGTCAAAGTCATTGAAACCTGTTGGTAATAATTTCCAGTCAACAATGCCCTACTTGTGCCTACATAGAGGATATATAATGTACCATTCATAATACTCTTGTTTCTTTTCTTTTTAAAAAAAACTATCTTTATCCTTTCTAGTTACACAAAATCTCGTTGTTAATCTTCTTTTTTCTACCTTGATTTCTACCTTAAAAAGAAACCAAAGAACATTTTTTATATAAAAATGTCAAGATGAGGAATGCTTTCAATTGTAGTTTATTTACCAAAGCACACCATACATTTTCAGATTTTCAGTTAAGAAATTTACAAAAATCATAAAAATGTATCGATTTTGTGCAACATTACATTCTTTGATTTACTTAAAAGTGTGCAACATCAGTAAATGAATTTCAGCAAATTAATATACTCGTAGATGAAATTATATCCTTAGAATATTTTTAAGTTTAAAACACTTCTACATCAAACAAAATTCCACTTTTATATGTCAATATTGTGATACAGAAATTGATTTGGGAAACAAGAATGTCATGCAAACAATTCAATTTTAAATATTTCTAGCACACAAGGCAGTAAATTATTTACAGCTTGGCAAAGATGCTTGACCAATTTGCACATGATTTTACAGAGAAGCATTCTTGCATCAAGGCCTTTCAAATTTGGTCAACTGGTGCCAATCCATCATCCAATATGGCCACTGCTGCTAATAATAGAAAATCCTGTAAACCACCTCTGTAAACAATTGCTCAAACAAAATTTGACTAAATATAATAGAAAACATCCAGGCAGGAAGGGCTTTCAAGTTTGTACAAATGACGATCTGCCATGAAATATATTGCCACCATTACTAAAGATGGGACAACTTTTAACTGACTTCTCAAAAATCGCTCAATAGAATTTTCCCAAATTTATCAAAAAGCATCTTTGCATGGAGGACTTTCTAGTTTATATAAATGATGCCAATCTGATGTCAAATTTGGCCACTATTATATAGAAACCTTAATATTACTTTTTCTCAACAGAATTTGACCAAATTTGACAGAAAGCACCCTTGAATAAAGGGCTTTAAAATTTATTAAAGTAATGCCCATTCACCATCAACTATAGCCGCTATTGCTAAAAATAACAAACATTTAAACAAGTTTATCTACAAAAAACTGCTCAAAAGAATTTGACCATCTTTGACAGAAAGCATCCTGGCATGAAGGCCTTTCCAGGGCTGAGCAAATCCCATGACCCAATGTATAGGTCAAATTAAATCCCTCTCAGGCTCATTGCTTGTCTGAGACAAGTTTTTGTCAATGTGAAAAAGTCAGACAACTGCATATTTCTGATTCTGGTTCACAGCTTACATATAAAACAAGAAGAGGCGAGTAAAATTTTACATGAAACAAATTCAAACCAAATGAAACATTTTTCTTTTCTTTCCCGCTTATAATTGGATACAAATTTGAAGGTCCGTGCTAAGAATGAACCAACAGGAAATTCTGTTGAATGATGTCTTGCGTGCTTTGCCTGTATAGTACATAATCCAAAACCTTTGCTAAGCATGTTTAGCAAGAAAAGTAGTTAATTACAACAAAAATTAACCTTTTGAATGCACATCTGAAATTGCATGACCATGTATGCAACTGTGTCTAGGAAACTAAGCTACAAGCAATAAAGAGTGTCTGGCATTCTTTGCAAATGCAATTATAATCACAGTATCTATCTAACTACAATATGAGAGAGAGAGAAAGAAAGAACGTTATAGCGTACACTTTCACTCGGTAACACATTGAATGACCCCCACAAACCCATTATACAACAAATGACTTGCTTTACCTATTGCCTGTAGCATACTAACAGGGGGAGGGGCAGGGCGCCAGAGGTCTTGGGACCCCAAAACAGCTGATAACAATTCAGGCCTCAAGTTCTGGCATCGTCGCCCCAGGCGCCATTTACACTTAATACGCCACTGCCTATTGCAGATCAAAATCCATCAAAATTGATGTGTATTCTACAACTACTTCCATGGTTATTTCACAGACTTAAAATAAAAGGCTGAGGAATGTTTCGATCGGGGCACACCATTCTATTTAAAGCTTACGTACGTGTCTGGTACACCATTCTGCTATGTTGCTATACCATTCTTCATCCCGAGAGAAAGACAGTCCAAGAAGAAAGTGCTCTTTAACTTCATGAAATAGAAACAGCCCCAAAATACCCGTATGGACAAAAACGAATCTAATAAGGAGTATTGTCAGATAATATCTATGAAATAAACAAATGTTTTCACAACTAAATGAAGTTAGTAACTGTACTTTCAATGGAAATTATTACCAGGTATATGTAGTCACCAGCACTCAAAAGAACACATATCAACATGTGTACAAGACATTCAAAGATCTCCCAGCCACAGTGAAACACACGAAGTGCTGGCGCTCTGTTGTCTGCCTTACTTAGCGGCAAAGATCAAAGAGCTCACGTGGGTCTGCATAGAGGCTGGCACGGATACCTTATGCAGTATAACCAAGACAAAGCAAAGCATTAATTTTGACAATGTATAGACCCCAACCCAAAGGTTGTGCTACTACTATATGTACTAGTATTGAAAGAGGTTTATATTCGTTCTTGTATCGAGTATCATCTAGTTAAGAAAAGACAGTATCACAGTAAGAACAGCCAGTGTCGAGTAAACAAAAGCGAGTATCAAGTCAGAAAAGCTAGTATTTGTGTTTAGAATGACGATTATTGACTTTGAAAAATTAGTATCGAGTCATGAAACAGAACTAAGCTTTTAGCTAGTAGAAAATTTTAAAGTAGATTCACTGAAATTATTCTACATGTATTTGCATGCATTTCACATGTTGTAAGTATAATCTGTGCAACAAGTCCTCGCTTATATTTGTAGAAATCATGTGATAAGACTATTTTGACTATGTTTTCCAGTATGACTAATCTCTTAAGCATTTTTGGGAGTGGGTTTGGGTGGAGGTGGGGTTAGAATGATTTTGACGAAAAGTTTGACCTTTTGTTGACACTATTTCCAGTGATTTCTTTTTTGAATTTTTAACAGCAATGGATGACGCAGGTGATCGGTAGATCTGTAGCTCTGTGTTTTGCGGAGGCCACATATCTGCTTATTCTTAAGATGTCTACGTGTGGGCAGATAGACCAAATTCCCTTACTACTAACGTTTTCCAATTAATGTCTGTAACTTCATTCTAATCCTTGAAAATGCAGTTTTATCAATACTTCCCCCGGAATGCATAGCCTGGTGTTTATGTAAGTCAGTAACTTTGTACATACTGGTTTACTAGATCATACAAGAGTATCACACATTTGTCCATCTGCCTGTCTGTTTGTATGGATGGATTGGTGGATGGTACATCGCTCTAACACATGCAAGCATAGACTCATTTAGATACACATTTGATACTATGTACATACGTACAGATATATGTATGTATGCATTTTCTATAAAATATAAAACAAGTAAATGTAATTAAGATAACGAACTGTTTAAATGGACCACACTAAACTCCAAATGGTCTTTTCCTTGTATAAAAGGATATTCAAGCTCGCTTACTTCAGCAGACAACCATTCTCTCTCTCTCTCTCTCTCTCTCTCTGAGGATATGTAAATAAATCATTCTTCATCATCGTTATCATCATTGAAATAATACGACTATCATCATCCTCAGTACCACTTTTAGTATGCCATGAATGGATATTTGTCACTGTATGAATAGGATTATTCAATCAGCTAGACAAGTGGTTTTGTAACTGTATGAATAGCATTATTCAGTCAGCTACACAAGAGTTTGTAACTTTATGAATAGCATTATTCAGTCAGCTACACAAGAGTTTGTAACTTTATGTATAGGATTATTCAGTCAGCTACACAAGAGTTTGTAACTTTATGAATAGCATTATTCAGTCAGCTACACAAGAGTTTGTAACTTTATGTATAGGATTATTCAGTCAGCTACACAAGAGTTTGTAACTTTATGAATAGGATTATAGGATTATTCAGTCAGCTACACAAGAGTTTGTAACTTTATGTATAGGATTATTCAGTCAGCTACACAAGAGTTTGTAACTGTATGAATAGGATTATTCAGTCAGCTACACAAGAGTTTGTAACTTTATGAATAGGATTATTCAGTCAGCTACACAAGAGTTTGTAACTGTATGAATAGGATTATTCAGTCAGCTACACAAGAGTTTGTAACTTTATGAATAGGATTATTCAGTCAGCTACACAAGAGTTTGTAACTTTATGAATAGGATTATTCAGTCAGCTACACAAGATTTTGTAACTTTATGTATAGGATTATTCAGTCAGCTACACAAGAGTTTGTAACTTTATGTATAGGATTATTCAGTCAGCTACACAAGAGTTTGTAACTTTATGTATAGGATTATTCAGTCAGCTACACAAGAGTTTGTAACTTTATGTATAGGATTATTCAGTCAGCTACACAAGAGTTTGTAACTTTATGTATAGGATTATTCAGTCAGCTACACAAGAGTTTGTAACTTTATGTATAGGATTATTCAGTCAGCTACACAAGTTTAAATCTGGACAATTATTTCTTTGAATTATATTTATATGCTGTGGCAGACTTGGTTTAATGTGCAAATACGTCTAGAATGAAAACTCAAAACTATGGCACCGATCAAAATCGAGGAGGGGGAAAGAATTAAGGACCGATCAAAATCGAGGAGGGGGTGGAAACCATGGTACCGATCAAAATAGAGGAGGGGTGGAAACTATGGTACCGATCAAAATCGAAGAGGGGGGTGGAAACTATGGTATCGATCAAAATCGAGGAGGGGGTGGAAACTATGGCACCGATCAAAATCGACGAGGTGCATGGAAACTATGGTACCGATCAAAATCGAGGAGGGGGTGGAAACTATGGTACCGATCAAAATCGAGGAGGGGGTGGAGACTATGGTACCGATCAAAATCGAAGAGGGGGTGGAAACCATGGTACCGATCAAAATCGAGAAGGGGGTGAAATTCGGCACCGATCAAATTCGAGGAGCGGGATGAATTTGTTCTTGAAATTCCTCTCCATTTTGTTCAGCCAGATGTCTTTCAGACCTTTGATGCAAAAAAGGTTCGTGCTAGCCCCATAATGGTGACCAAGTTAGAAAACAACGCCGTCTTCTCGATTTAAAATGGTTTATAAAAAAGGGTCACAATACAATTTGGAGAAAGTATTTATAGTACACAAAAGAACCAATAATAATATTTACAATTTATTTATGGATTTCAGAACATGTTTTATTTAAAAACATACAAGCATAAAAATGACCGTAAGTCAAAAACAAGAGTCCCACGAGAGGACTGATGCTAAACTTATCACAACTTTATCACTACACTGTAACTCTTTTATGATATTGAAACAACACCTGGAACATTTATTTTGGCTTGGACAGTTTGTCTGATGGGAGTGTGGATGGGGGTGGGGTAGGGGTGGCAAGCAATATCGTACAATCCGAATCAAGTTCTACTGAGTCAGCCATAGAAAGGAAAAATATATTGTATTATTCAGTAAAATGATTATTATCCTAAAAATAAATAAATAAAAAAATTTTAGAGAGAAAAAAACATTTTTCATTATGTCTTAATATTATGTTAAAAATAAAATTTTAATTGAGTCATGGGTGACCATATTATAGGTGATGGAAAAACCTGAACCGAAAAGAGTCCTACTTATTGACCTGGTTTCCCTATTCAGGGGCAGGAGTGCTATAGAGAGAAAAGGGGAATTATTTTATCGTTAAAACTGCAAATATGAAGTAAATCCGGGAATAGTTTGAATTAGAAGAAAAAGAAGGAAACTTGTGCGACTTGACTGTCCACGGATATATGGACTGATCAATAGAAATAATAGCATGTAGTAGTAATAGTATTAGTAGTAATAGTATTAGTAGTAGTAATAGTATTAGTAGTAGTAATAGTAGTAGTAGTAGTAATAGTATTAGTAGTAATAGTATTAGTAGTAGTAATAGTATTAGTAGTAGTAATAGTAGTAGTAGTAGTATTAGTAGTAGTAATAGTATTAGTAGTAGTATTAGTAGTAGTAATAGTATTAGTAGTAGTAATAGTAGTAGTATTAGTAATAGTAGTAGTATTAGTAGTAGTAGTAGAAGAATTTTTGTTGTTGATCTTGCTTTGCTGTTGTAGTTAACGTTTAAAAAGTTACTAAATTTAATTGTTGTTATATATATATATATATGTTTTTTTTTATCAAACTAAAATGAACATATGTATAGTATGTACGCTCCATACCACGAGATGTATAAATGTTTAATTAAAAGGTAAAAAAGGCTTGCTGATATAAGTAAAGATCTGATAGTACTGTATGTATATATGTATGCATACATGTATGTACAGACGTACGCATGTATGTATGTATATATGCATGCATGCATGTACGTATGTCGTGAGATAAACGCACTTACAAAACGCACACGTGTCATGCATGTTTTGATTGCAAAAGCATAATACATTATTCCTATTGTCTTTTATGATATGTATATAATAATCATCATTATACTTTATTTACTTTATTCATACTTTGATTCAGAACTCTCTACAATGTTGACAAAACAAATGACAAGTTCCATGCTTCCGAAATTACAGCCATACTCACCGCTTTGAACTACATTGAAAGCTCTCCCAAAAAAAAATTTAAAAAAAAAAAATTACATCATCGGATTTTCGGATTCCCTGTCCACATTGAATGCCTTGCAGAATCTTAAACTTGACAACTCGTCAATATCCCAGATATTACAGAGACATGATATTCTCATACAATCTGAGAATAGTATTCTGTACTGTTGGATGCCTAGTCACATTGGCATAAAGGGTAATAAAAGACCAGATAAAGCAGCCAAAGCTGCCCTCTAGTCACCCGTTTTCGAATGAAAGATTCCATATTCTGACTTAAAATTTGCACCCTGTGAGACAGAAGTTTTTTTTTTTTTTTTTTTTTTTTTTTTGACGTGAACTGCTTGAATAAACTATATGAGGACGTACTACCCGAAAAAAGCTTTGAATTTTTAAGGGAATGCGGTTGACACAACAAATTTTAATCCTGTTTTAAGGATTTTACATGTATTACATTTATCAGTTATTTTATATACATTTTACAGAATTTTTACATCTTTACGTTTTATATTTTATCTTGTACTTAATTGTACAATTTATTTTGAAGGCTTTATCTTCCTAAATTTTGTGCAATTGAATTTTACATTTTCGAACTTAACCTTTTGTTGGCACTACATAGCCACTTTTGTGCTGAGGTGCCGTAAAACACTACATACATACATACATACATACATACATACATACATACATACATACATACATACATACATACATACATACATACATACATACATACATACATACATACATACATACATACATACATACATACATACATACATACATACATACATGCATACATACATTCTATAGACATATCGGTGATATACAAAAGGAAACAATGATGGATATATGCAAAAGAAGGTGGTAAGGGTTGGGGATATATTTAACTTTAAAAAAAATCTGCAGCTGTAGACGCATATACTTGGTAAGGGGTGGGGATACGTTTTCAGATTTACTAAACACAAATACAGTGGTTAGAAAAAAAAAGGAGGAAGCCGTGATATACAAAATATGTACTATATGAAAGGTCGATCTCATATGACAAGAGATAGTAATTAAAAAGGGCAGAGAAACAGGTAGTTTATATCTATTCTCGTGTTTTTATATCTATTCTCTTATGCATGAATATTCTTTTCTTCGCATAGTTTCATTTATTGTAATTTTTTTTAATACTCGATACTGGCTTTTCTGCGCTCAATACTCGCTTCTTTGTACTCGATACTTACTTTTCTTGACTCGTTACTTGCTTTTCTGTACTCGATACTCACCTTTCATGACTCGATACTCGCTTCTATCAACTCGATACTCGCTTCTATCAATCTGACACTTGCTACTAGAAAAAGGAAACCATCGTATTGAAAAGCTACAGAGACCGAAGAAGATACAAAAGGTGAAGATGAAGAAGTTCTTTCTTGGCTGTAATGAGACTAGCTTAAGATCTTTCTTGGCTGTAATGAGACTAGCTTAAGATCTTTCTTGGCTGTAATGAGACTACCTTAAGATCTTTCTTGCCGGTAATGAAACTAGCTTAAGATCTGTCTTGCCTGTAATGAAACTAGCTTAAGATCTTTCTTGCCTGTAATGAAACTAGCTTAAGATCTTTCTTGGCTGTAATGAGACTAGCTTAAGATCTTTCTTGGCTGTAATGAAACTAGCTTAAGATCTTTCTTGGCTGTAATGAAACTAGCTTAAGATCTTTCTTGCCTGTAATGAAACTAGCTTCAGATCTTTCTTGGCTGTAATGAGACTAGCTTAAGATCTTTCTTGCCTGTAATGAGACTAGCTTAACATTAACAGATGTATATACAGTAGCATCTTTAAAAGGTCTAGGTAGAGATAAAATATACTAGGTGTTGATCCCAGGTCTTGGGTAGTTACGAAAATTATTACAGAGTTTTTTGTTTCGTCAAGGATCAACATGTGAATTGACTGTACATTTACAAATACTTGCAATATGTATTATCTCGTTGCTAGTAATGCACCAGGTTAAGATATTGCTAGAACAATATTAGGTTTCTGTTTTGCAATAAAATATTTGTAGATATTATAAACTTTATATTTTAATCATGATTTATTTATTTTTTATTTTTTTAAATATAGCTTCTCAATTTTTATTACTAGATGTAGAAAAAGGGGCTAGACTATTTATGTAAATTCGTAAAATTTGTTCTTTAAAATTATAGTACTTGAATATTAAATTAAAACAACGTAACTCACAACAACAACTCTCTGTATTTTCTATTTTACTTAAACCCATGGACACGTGATAAACTTTGCAGGATAAGTGATTTTTTTTCGAAAGTCACATGAGCGGTACAAATGGATCAAAGAAAATATTTGCTCATCCCTGCTTTCAATATTGGACAAATGATGCCCATGTGCCATCAGAAATATGGATGACGATACAAGAAAAAGAAAATGTTGAAGCAATTGTTTTTCATAACATGCTATCAGCGTATTGGAATAAATTTCTACAAAAAGCATCCTACTGGCCAAAATTTCTTATTCAGTTGAGCTATCAGAGCCTCACTTTGGTCTTTTGTTTTCTGTACAGTTTTATTTTTCGTCGGTACAAACAAGACTTCAGTCATATATGTAATTCCTAACCAATCAGGAAAGAAATATAAGTTAATGCAATAGGAATATAGCATTGCTTTTGACTTATTGAGTATAGTACCGTTAATAATTGTGACTTGATTAGTTGCTTCACAGTAACTCTTCCTTTGCAATAGAATACAATTCAACAGCTTCCTTGACCATTTGTTAATACATGTATTAGACAGGTAACCGATGGAAAGTGTTAATATAAAAAGTAAAGTTACTGATTCGAAAAAAAGGAAAGAAGTTTTCTAACACTCATCGTAAAAAAGTACCGTGAACGGCACATTATACGCCCGTCCCGTGTTTATTAGTCCTCTCTGTAGGCGCTAGTAGGGCATGGTCGACTCGGTTGATTATTGACTGATAGGTAGGTCTCAATGACCCAGTCCGTTGGTTAAGGTATGCGGTCTTGAACTAAACTTACTGCGCAAAAACTATTTTGTTCTTATTAGACTTACTGTGACCTTCAGACTCCGGAATATATAGGTTTCTTTATTGCCCTATGTGCAAAGTCATCCACACAGTTTGTTAACTGTAGACAGTGGAGAACCCGAGTTATTGAGCGGAAACGAAACTGGTAACAGACGGAAAGGCGACATTATATCATACTATGCTCCTGCTTATGGTGGGAGTATAAAAACAGAAGTAAAAAAAATTGATCCAAAGCAGATTATAATCGGAATAAAGGAAATTTAGATAATATGTATGTTGGTAATATTCTCACTAACTAGCTTCAAATATATATTCTTCCGATTTCACATTTAAGCATGTTTTGGATAAACAAAACTGAGTGTCATTTCGACTGACAGACCGGGTTTTATCAGGTATCTATGATATCCATTATCTACGTGAATGTACTTGACTAATTTTATTAATGGAGCTTTTTGGATACATGACTAATTTTATTAATGGACCTTTTTGGATACTTGACTAATTTTATTAATGGACCTTTTTGGATACTTGACTAATTTTATTAATGGACCTTTTTGGATACTTGACTAATTTTATTAATGGACCTTTTTGGATACTTGACTAATTTTATTAATGGACCTTTTTGGATACATGACTAATTTTATTAATGGAGCTTTTTGGATACTTGACTAATTTTATTAATGGACCTTTTTGGATACATGACTAATTTTATTAATGGACCTTTTTGGATACTTAAGCGGTTGAAGACATCTTCTTTGTTTGTTTGTTGTTGTTTTTTTTTAAATTGTTAATTTTTTAAATTGTACCTGGCAGATGTCAGTAACAGGTACGTTAACCGTTACATGAAGAATTATATCGCTAAGCATTTGTGAAGTAAGAATTTCACCGGCTTAGCGGTGTCCTTACCTATCTCCTGTTTTTAACGTTGAACGGCTGTCGTCAGGGAAACCCTTTTGCCCCTTACTTATTTATAATAGTCATTGAAGGTCTTCCAATAGATCTTGAAAAGAATATAAATGTTAAAGGTATTTTCTAAAAAAATAATTAAATGTAATTTAAATTAGGTATGTGTGCAGATGATGCTGTTCTATTACTGGGATGGTTTGCCACAGTTTCTCAGATACACAATGCAGACCTTTCAGGACTTTGTTTTGTTCTCAGGTTTACACTGTAATGTCTCAAAATTAAAAGCTATACGGATAGGAAAAAAATCTCCATTGAAAACAGATGTTCAGAAATGTATTTTTCTTGGTCAACATCTACATTTATATTACATCCACATCTACTTTTAGATTATTAGGAATAGACTTTTCTTTACATTTGGAGGATATGTTGGATCTTAATCATGCAAAGAAGCTAAGAAAGTAGAAAAAGCATAGAGTTGCTGCGATAGGAAAAATATATCTCTTATAGGAAAAATTACTTTTACAAAATTATTAATTTTGCCTAAATTTATTCGTATGTTCTCAGCATTACTAAATTCTTCAACATATATAGAATTGATCAAATTATTCTTTCAATTTATTTTGGGTGTAAACAGAGAGGGTGGTCAAAGACTCTTTTAGAGAAGTGGACTTAAGTATTATTCAGTTACAATAATTTATTCGCTACATAAAATTTATTGGATAAAGCTACTTACGTTAGATGAAGATGGCCTGTGATAAAATATGGTTTTTAAATTCGGAGGCAATCAAATATTTTTGTCTTTTTTTATCAATAAAAACTGTTGGCATCATGTTGTTTATGCCTTAGCTGTCTGGACAAATGAGCTTTCGCTGGTTGAAGAATATTTGTCACATGATATTTTAAATTTAGTAACATTAGTAGTTTTCAATCTTATACTAGATGGCGATGAAATTGATTTGTACTTGTTTAACAAAGTTTTGATGCATGAAGTGAAGCATGGAACACATGCTAATAATTTCATAAAGTACTCTGCTATTACTTCAAAAATATCAGCCCTTTGGAAAGAAGAACTCAAGCTATTTTGAAAACGGAAACAATACACTTGTAGTTGCAGATAAAACTTGAACTCATTCCAATAAAAAAGAATTTAAGATTATTTTTAAAAACACAGATTTAATTAAATCTAAGATACAACAACCTCATGGAAAGCGCGAAATTTAGCCATGACAGTAAGTAGTTTGTACAATTAATGAAAACAAGTTGGAAAAAATCTTATATTTTGCCAAAACATTGCGCAAAGGATACAAAATTGGTTAGTTTATATTTTAGATGCATGCACATAATTATTGTCCAAATATTTTTTGTTGCAACAATTCCACTTCATTGATAATGACAAGTGTATTTTTGCAAGGATGGAATAGAAAATGTTGAGCATGTATTTTATGACTGTCCAGTTACTGAAGAGTTGTGGAAAATCCTTTGTTGCATGGAATTTATATTCCAAGTATTATAATTTCTCGAAAAGTTGTTTTTATTGAAAATGACAATTTTGCTGCTCTTATTAATTTCCTTCTCCTCCTTGCAAAATATTTTATTTAGAGATCTCGTTGTGCATCACAAAATCCTAATTTTTTTTATAATAAGAGGTTTTTTTATCACACAAAAGGTTGAAAAAAATATATAATGAAGATTTACAATAGATGGCTTTGAGAAAAAGTGGAGCCGTATTTCAGATTTCAGCAGCGAACAATGTAGTACCTCATACTGCTCATAAATATATATTGCTAATATTCTGTTAATGATCTTGTAATTTCGTGGTTGTATGAATGTTTTTCTTTTTCTTTGTTTATATATATATATATATATATATATATATATATATATATATATATATATATGTTTATGTGTGTGTGTGTGTGTGTGTGTGTGTGTGTGTGTGTGTGTGTGTGTGTGTGTGTGTGTGTGTGTGTGTGTGTAAAAGTCAGGATATTTCAAAGCAAATAAAATAATAACACCCCTGAAACCCGGTCAAGTGTAAATGTTGTTTTAAAATCCTGACAATCTATAGATCAATTAGAAAATAATTTTACCGACTCTGTTATACGCAGAAGAATTAACAAATTTACGATTGTATGATTAAAACTTCTTGTCTCCGAATAAAGTCAGTCGTAGAGATAATTCATAAAATGCCTACACATATTATTTGTCACTGCTTGTGATTTTTTAAAAATTGTCTTTTTTTGGTACAGAATTAGAGAAAACCCATTAGAAATGTTTTATTTGGGTAGAATTCGTGGTGGTCTGACAATTTTATAATGAAGTAATAACGCACAGAGCTCCAGTGGCGAAATATACCATATGCTATACTACATAGGTACAGTTCTAAGATAACTCGAGAGATTCTTTTAGATAACTTCTAAAATAGTTCATGATGACTACACAAATTTGCGATTAGTTTCTCAACGGAATTACAGTCGCTTCTGAGGACCTGGCGGTGGAAATTATATATTTATATTTTATACATTTTCCATAATGTGGATATAATTGATCAAAAATTTTATTTTTTTCTGATTGTTATGTACAGCGGTATATATCATTACACAGCCATAGATTTTTCTAAAAGCATTCTTCATCACTATACAAACCATTCATCGTTTGAAACCACAAATACGAATATAACAACTTTCAGTATTGAACAACGTTGATCTGAAAAAGTCAACAAAAGTCTTCACGTCCTCAGTAAGTTGCTGCTTGCCTCTAAATTTTGGGTATCTACGAATTTTTTCAAGATCAAGCCCTGTTACCCTGACACTGGTACTTCAGTAGACTTTGTAATACAGGCCACTCGAAAGCTCACAGTTAAATCTGTGGATGCGTTTGAAAATCCATATTTACAGCGTAATGTTTCCGCCATGCGTTTCATTGGACCATTTAAAAAATGGCTAGGAATAATAAAAAACATACCCCCAACACGATGCACATAAGTGATTTGGCTCAAATCACGGTATTGCGGTCAAGCATTAAAGTGACACAGGGCGTCGTTTTGGGGGAACATTCCCATGATAATTTTCCATTTTAGAGAAGGTCTATTTTCGCTTTTTGACAGTTCAGCAGCAGATAATATAGCCGGCACCGTTTCTAGCTCACTTGTGAACAATTACGGTACCTATAATCTTCTTTCAGCTATTCAACAGTATTGGTGTCTTTCTTGTAACACTCTCTGTCACAACGGCAACTTTTGATCCACATATATTTAAAGGACTGTCTGCTCCCACCACTACATTCAAATTCAACTTGACGTGTGAAAACTTTTCGTGGGTAGCAGCAGCGTCTCGTTTTGCAGTTGGTACAGAATTTCAGCCTGTATTCCTTCACACTGCGGCAATCCTGGTAGTAAATCCTCTGCTTTGAGTCTGTCTTGGTGGTGGGTGTGCACTTTGTTCTACCCTAAAATAGGTCAGACAAATACGTTATCTATATTCTATATCTAACAACTTCAAGTAGGTAATTTCCTCCTCTACTATGAGAAAAAAATATGATACAAAAATTAGTCGCAACTAGTTACAATCATTTCAGGTATAGAAACTGAAGTATATATACTCCAATTTGATATTTTCAGAAACCGTGTCAGAAAGCTCACACTAGCAGAGAATTGTTTGCTACTGTCAAATTCTGACGTAATTTTGGACGCTGTCAGACAAAAACAGCTTGGTTAAAGAACAGAAAAACTTATGCGATGGCCTGCCGTCTAGTGTCCGTCGTCCGTCTTTTCATCCGTTAGCACACGTTTGTTGACGAAACTCCTCCACAACCGCTAGGAGAATTGCATTGAAACTTTACATACTCATTAATTCCAGGATATATTGGTCCTGAATGAAAATGGTCCTCTCCGGACATCCATTATGGCTACCTATTAGCTCCACTCCTTCTGCACGGATGGTTATATCAACATGGAGTTGTACAAAAATACTTGTTTTCATGTCTATTTGGGTCTAAATGAAAATGATGCAGATTTGGTATGCAACATAGCCGCCATGGCGGTCATCTTAATGATCCAGTGATCATTATTTCTCCTGAACTGATCGTCATAGTAACATGGAGTTTTCACTAAACGACTTCGTATGCTATGTAGTTGGTCCTAAATAAGAATCAGACCTCCGACCATCTTGAAAATCTTGATATCGCTAATTCTCCAGAACGACTGTTCGTATCGACATTGAGTTTTCACTAAAAGATTGTTTAGCATATCTACTTGCTCCTAATAAAAAAATCGTGCCGATCAGATCTCCAACATGACGGCTATCTTAAATGATATCGCTTCTTTTCCTGAATGGATGTTCGTATCGACATTGACACAACATGGCCGCCATCTTGAAAATCTTGTGTCGCTACTTTTTCTGAACAGATGTCATAGCGGCATGTGGTTTTCACTAAAAGACTTCTTATAGTATCTTTCTAGTCATGAATTAAAGTAACGCCAATCAGACTTCCATAATGGCGGCCATCTTGAAATCTTGTTATCGTTACTCCTTTCAAAGAATGGTAGCATCAACACGGGATTTTCCACTAAAACACGTCTTTATGTGTAGTTGGTGAAGATCTGACCACCAACATATCCACACTTTGCGGAGAAGTTTGAAAACCAGACTTAATTGACCTTGCGGTCAAGTCACAAAGGTCGTTGCATGCATTTTTGTATTTCACTGAGCTTATGATCATAGTGACTTGTACATATGCAAAAAATGTTGACCAGACTTTGTACTTATTATCAATAACAAATAGTTGATAGACAACGTTCTGACATTGATCTGAAGGTCAAAAGCCTTGGCTCAGGTTTTTAGCTGTACAGGTTTGTGAGCATGCTAACACAAACAAATGTGAATGGATTGTTATCCAGCACAGTTTGTGGATATATCTGAAGAATGCCCTGTATGATGTTACATCAAGAACTTGTTGCTTTTTTTCCAAAAACTAATAATTATACATTTAGCCAAACTTAGCATGTGGGTATATCTTGACAGTGTCTGAGGCGAGTTCAATGACCTTCTATCCGTGATATCAGATTCAAGTTCAAAGACAAAAAACATTGTGCTGCACTTACAGATATCTTGTAAATATGTTTACTCAGACAAATTACCAAATTGGAATGTTGGAATTTCTCAAGAATATCTAAGATGGTTTCAAAACTCAACAGTTAAAAAGAACAAAGGAACAGAAGAAACGGACTTAGCTTGGATTCCTGGAATTCTTTTCTGCCAGTAGAGCGTCAGTCCCTTCGAAGAACTCTTGTTATGATATTATTGCAGGTGTTAACTTTTTAATCGCAGTGATAACGTAAGTGATGTGATAATTTTTCATTAATACGACAGGATTGAGTAGCGAAACATAACGATTTCAATCAAAGAAACTTTTGTGACCTAAACATGTTGTGAATATCAATTCTGCTTGGCTAATTGCTTATTTTTCAAACGACAACTATTAAAAAAATCTTGCAACGATTTTCATTTTCGATTTGCCATGACTACGAGCCACGCACAAGTAAAAAAATGTTTTGCTTTGTAGTCAATGGGTTAAATACTCCATTCTTTTGTTCCATCTGAAAGGAGTAGAATTGAAGAGAATCCTACAAATGTTAAAAAAGTAATGTAATCCACAATTTTGATAAATCTTACCAATGTATTCACGACTTCTCCACATGTGCGTAGGAAACAAAGCCGAGTTTCCACCACTTGTCTGCAATTAGTCTTGGAGAACTTGACTGATATTCCTACGCCGCATGAGACGCTACACGGGGTCCACTCAGAAGTGTTCGTCCAACAGTCAGATACTGTGTTTTGTACTCTGTAGCTCGCCAGCTGACCTACAAAAGGTAATTTTAACAATTAATAAAAAATAACCTATCTATCAGTTTGTCCGTCTGTCCCCTGTGTGTTCCCTCATCAGTGTGTACAAATGTATGCGTCGCTTCTTGTTTGGCAGACTAAATGAATCTCATCTATCGCTGTCGATGACGAAATTCTAATTGCTTCGATATAATAAGATTTTAGTATCAACAGACATACGCGACACAGTTCATTTGAACACTAAGAATGTATTCACTGAAAGCTTTTTCTCTATGCCTAAAATTCTTACAACTCGGCTAAAGATTAATTTTCTTCGTTTGGGTCCCCTCTGTGGAATAAATAATTCCTCCCTCTGTCAGATATTCAACCTTTTGGTATTCCTGTATGCGTCATATTAAATCGTTACCGATGGCGATAATTTGTGCTGAAATGTGCTAGATCACTCTCCTGTACATGCAAAATAATATAATGCCTATCAACATTTTTTATGCTAAAATTCTGCTTACATGTCCTTTTTTGTTATTATTGTATGTTTGTTTTATGTCAATATGTGTCTACTGTGTTTTTGTGCATTGTGGACCTAGAGATGTGTGCCTACTGTGTGTTTGTGCATTGTGTGCCTAGAGATGTGTGTCTACTGTGTGTAAAATGGAGTTACATAGTTACATTAATACATTTTGTAAGTATGGTGTTGTATTTTTGATCATGTGCGCTGTACGTATCCATTAGTGTATTTTGTGTTATGTAAATACGTTGAAACCTACAAAGTACGCTGGCTTAGTGACAAACGTATAGCCTCTCTAAATAAATAAACACATTTTTTTTTAAAAAGTTTATAAATTTTAATCGTCTTAACCATTAAATACGTCTGCTAGATCTAGCAAAAGAGTCTGTGAGATTTTATTATTTTCTGTGATTTTTCCCCCACTTCTTACATGTGCCCGATTAATAAATGCTGTCACTTGAATTCGATAGTTACAGCTTGTATGGTGCACGAACAAAGGGGTAAATAAATGCTGTCACTTGGGTTCAGTAGTTACAGATTGTATGGTGCACGAATAAAAAAGTAAATAAATGATGTCACTTGAATTCAGTAGTTACAGACTGTATGGTTCACGAAAAAATTAATGACAGTTATGATCCTTATTTCAATTCATTATAGGTTACTAGTGCATTATTTAAATGTCATGAAAATAATTAAGTGTTATGAAAACACTGCAAGGCATGGTCTTTAATATTTGTCCTAGATATATGTTTACTGTAAATATATAAATTAATATGTCAGGCACCATTTTATATTGATTTGTTCTCTGATAAATCACATTCACAGAGTATCGCTGTAAGATTCTGCCTTCGTTTGTAAGATATTATCGTTTCTTCTGTCAGGTATCTTAGACATACCATTAAAATACTGTTCAAGTTATATACAGACTTCATTCTCCTTCTTAGACATGCCATTAAAATACTGTACATGTTATATACAGACTTCATTCTCCTTCTTAGGCATGCCAGCAAGATACTGTACAAGTTATATACAGACTTCATTCTCCTTCTTAGACATGCCATTAAAATACTGTACATGTTATATACAGACTTCATTCTCCTTCTTAGGCATGCCAGTAAGATACTGTACAAGTTATATACAGACTTCATTCTCCTTCTTAGGCATTCCATTAAAATACTGTACAAGTTATATACAGACTTCCTTCTCCTTCTTAGGCATGCCATTAAGATACTGTACAAGTTATATACAGACTTCCTTCTCCTTCTTAGGCATGCCATTAAGATACCGTACAAGTTATATAAGACTTCATTCTCCTTCTTAGGCATGCCATTAAGATACCGTACAAGTTATATACAGACTTCATTCTCCTTCTTAGACATGACATTAAGACACTGTACAAGTTATATACAGACTTCATTCTCCTTCTTAGACATGTCATTAAGACACTGTACAAGTTATATACAGACTTCATTCTCCTTCTTAGGCATGTCATTAAGACACTGAACAATTTATATACAGATTTCATTCTCCTTCTTAGGCATGTCATTAAGACGCTGTACAAGTTATATACAGACTTCATTCTCCTTCTTAGGCGTGTCATTAAGATGCTGTACAATTTATATACAGACTTCATTCTCCTTCTTAGACATGACATTAAGACACTGCACAAGTTATATACAGACTTCATTCTCCTTCTTAGACATGTCATTAAGACACTGTACAAGTTATATACAGACTTCATTCTCCTTCTTAGGCATGTCATTAAGACACAGTAGAAGTTATATACAGACTTCCTTCTCCTTCTTAGGCATGGCATTAAGATGCCGTACAAGTTATATACAGACTTCATTCTCCTTCTTAGACATGTCATTAAGATGCCGTACAAGTTATATACAGACTTCCTTCTCCTTCTTAGACATGTCATTAAGATGCCGTACAAGTTATATACAGACTTCCTTCTCCTTCTTAGACATGTCATTAAGATGCCGTACAAGTTATATACAGACTTCCTTCTCCTTCTTAGACATGTCAGTAAGGTACTGTACAACTTATACACAGAATTCCTTCTCCTTCTTAGAAATGTCAGTAAGGTACTGTACAACTTATATACATAATTCCTTCTTCTCTTTAGAAATGTCAGTAAGGTACTGTACAACTTATATACAGACTTCCGTCTTCTCCTTAGAAATGTCAGTAAGGTACTGTACAAGTTATATACAGACTTCCGTCTTCTCCTTATGAATGTCAATAAGGTACTGTACAACTTAAATACAGACTTCCTTCTTCTCCTTAGGAATGTGATTAAAATATTGTACAACTTATATACAGACTCCATTCTCGTCTAGAATGATATCGTAGCAACTTTGTTTCAAACCTAAATTAATCAATTATCCAGTTTATGCTTTATAGGTGGGGAGGAGTATCATTTATAAAACGTACATAAATGTAAACACACTTTAGTTAGTTTAAAAAAATAGGACCTATATCATGTTTCTTAATTGTTTTACATTTAACAAAATCCATAAATTTAACATACGGGTTAAAGAGCTGTTTCCTGCAGGTTTAAACGTACCTTGTCCCCCATCAATTGTTTTGGATTTTATCTATCACAGAATTTAAATGAGCTTTAAGGATAAACAGCCTTTGATTCGCTAACATCCCTGATAATGTAGATAAAAACAAATTCTAGATCACGGAATAAATGGCGATACTGCCGTTGACAATTGTAGCTGTCAGTCTGCAAAACCCAGCGTGTGTTGTCACCCGATTTTCATAACTGATTTGTAAATACGCACCTAAATTGCACTTAATTTATACAAAATTACGCCGATAACACATTGCACTTATGCTTGAAACACGAGAATTCAATATAAATCTTGATGGATAAAAAACATTTTGATGATTCATAAGATTCATTTGGAGTGATTATTCGATAAATTTTAGCCACGAGGAGCTTTAGTTATTCCCTGCAGGGTAATCAATAAATCAGATCATGTTACACGATTAGTATAGAGAATAACCGATGCATTATTTGTAATAAATTGTCATTTCGTGATAATATTGCAAATCAAACAATTGCTCATAAAACTATATTGATAAAAGAACACGTGACTTGACCGGATAAAATGTGATCTTCATCTTTTGAGATCCAAATTTGCACGCAGTCCACTTTCTATAACACTTTCTAATTACTTGAAGAATTTGTTTTCTTTTTTATGAAAATCAGTTGAAAGTATTGGTAAAAACGGTATTTGGTATGCTTGGACTCTCACAAGAAAAACATTATTTTGTTTATTTATTATTGCATTGCCAGAAAATCCGCAACAGCGAGAGGGCAGGTTGTTGTCCTTACGGCAATATATGTAACAAAAATAGTAAGGCACTTAATTTTACACGTTATTATTTTTGTTTTATATATATATATATATATATATATATATATATATATATATATATATATATATATATATATATATATATATATATATATATATATATACAAGTATACAAGTCATTCACCTAGAACTTACCTGACTTGACAATGCAAGAGATAAATGTTAAGACACTAATCAAAATCAAAGCTGATGGGACTGACAGGCAGCCGTCAACAATGACAACCGTCTGTTGAAAATCTTTCAAAGCTTAAAATCTCTGTAATTGGCGAGAAAATCGTAAATATGCCAACATCATGTCTGATGCTATGCTTAGGAGAAAGAAAAAAAGAGAAAAGGAGAGAACCAAGTCGAGCTGATATAGTTCAAGTGGCGTACATTGACCTAAGAGATGAATAGTACAACAATGTGCTTTTTTCCATGTTGTGTCAAATTTATAACTCTTATCACTAGCGCCCCGTGTAACAAAAACCGCCCCTATGATTGGCTACAATGACATAAAAAAAATTTAAATGGTGTATTTCACTTTTTTTGGGACCGGTTACTAAATTAGACAGAGAATCATAGCTATTTATGCAAACATAAAAAGGCTTACATAAATGGATATTCCTTGTAACATTCGGTTGAAACTGGTCAAGTGCGATCGATCGAGAACAAATGGGGGTCATTTGAACAAATTTAAAAACGGCTTTGGCACCAGAAAACTCGATGTCAAATTAGATCTAATGCATAAGGCAGTATGGAATTAGAAGCTTTGGGGGAAATTTTCAATCAATTGCTTAAGTTGGCACCATTTGTACAAGCTTAAAAGACCCTGGTACCAAATGCTCCCGACAAATATGGTCTAACTTCATCGAGCGGTCTGAGAGATGAAGTGGATTATATTTTTCCTTTTTTATTAGCAGCGGCTTTAATTTGGCACCATTTTATACCTTTAAAAGGCTTTGATCCCAGGATGATGCACTCTGTCAAGATTGCGGTGAAATGTTTGTGCAGGTTTTAAGAAACCATTTAAAGTTTTCTCTACTCTGCTTTCAGTAACTTTAGTCATACTGGATAATGGCTAAGTATCAGTTGTAGAAAATAAAAAAGGCTTGTTCCCGGATTGCCATCCGCTAACATTGGTTAGGATTAGTCAAACGAATTAGTAACTCTTGTTCTTACTTTTATTTATTATTAACAGTAGTTGCCCTCTTGGATTGTGGAGAGGCATCATTTGTTAAAAAAAGGAATTAAGATGCATTATTATACTTTCTTAATTGTAAATATCAAGCGAAATTTTTGGAGAAAAGTTGACAAAGCCAATGTTAACTAATGCACGATGCACGACAGACAACGTACAAAAACGTGTGCAGAGTTGTAAAATCTATGGGCTGCCATCAATGTATACACCTGAAATTTTCTGCCAACTGAAAATAATGTATGTATGTATGTATGTATGTATGTATGTATGTATGTATGTATGTATGTATGTATGTATGTATGTAGTATGTATGTATGTATTAGGGTTTAACGGCACGTTAGCAACATACTGGCTACCTGGTGCCGACTAAATGTTAAGTTTTAAAAAATGTTAATAAAAAGAACTGTAACAAGAACAAAAAAAACAACAACAAAAAGAAATTAAAAAAAAGAAAGAAACGAAATCTCCGATTCTAGTTGCGATGCTATTTTCATGCATCTGCCACAACAAGCACAACAAGACCTAGTTCAAGTGGAATATGATATGTATGTGCGTGTGTGCATATATATATATATATATATATATATGTGTGTGTGTGTGTGTGTGTGTGTGTGTGTGTGTGTGTGTGTGTGTGTGGTTTAACTACACGTCAGCACAATCCTGGCTATTATGAACCGACTAAAACTTAAGTTACAAAACTGTAAAGGTAAACATTGCAAAAACTTTAGGACGATAAATCCTTCTAAACTTGCAGTCCTACAAGATAAACGATTAAAGAAAGATATGTTACACTTCTTCAAAAGGTAAATAAAATAAATGATACATATTCAAAATAGACAGTCTTTAAAATATAGGGTCACATTTTTTTTATATAAACCCCATTCCTTCAAAACGATTTTCCCTCTGATACATCATTAAAAAGCTTCTTAGTTGAGTTCACATAAGAAAAACGTACTTCTCACAGAGTGGAAGTCGATACTCTCGACAAAAATGCGTTCCATTGTCAGTGGACTCTGGAAATGTATGCAGTGTGGTCAAGAGTCACCTATCAGGAGGCATGTGTAGGTGTCCTATACGTGATCGGCATAATACCACCTGAAACATGATGAATATTGAACCTATTTTTTTTCTTTCTTTAGACACAAAAACGCCAGTTTTAGATTGTCCTTGACTGCTTCTCGACCAGCTCAATCATAGTAGAATATTTATTAATAAAGTGTCTTTACTTTCTTTACCTGCCATCAATGTCCTCGACTTATGAAGAAAAAAAGAAAGAAAGAAAAAAAAATAAATAAATAAAAGAAAAGATGATCTCGTACTAATATGTTTGGACTTCACACCGTAGTCCGGGAGCTTGTCTACTAGGTGCCTGGGACTTTTTCCGGACTCTTGTCTAGGTTTTGTCGTCTCGCACGTCCATTCCTTGCAACACTGACCCATAACTGGAATCAACTTGGGCCTGTGACAGTGGGGGCTGGAAGGAGCGCGCTCCTCTTGGGGACATAAATTCACACAGCCATAGTTTCCATTCTGGCACGAACACATCCGGGAACAATCGGGCTGAAACTTTTGACCGTCGTCGTACATTATTCCGTTGACTATGCAAGGCTTTGGTGCATATGCTGTAAACAGAATATTATATGGATTATATACATGTTTTGTAAAGGATCAGCTAACTGTATTTATAATTCCTACAAGAGATTCTCGAAATGGAATACTTTGCCTTGAATTCAGTTCCATTAATATAAACTTCACCTATTTGCAGATGAAACAAAAATTCAGATGTTCGTTCACTATCGGTATTTAAAAGGAAAATTACCTTCACATTTTCTTCTTCTATTTTTATTACAATAACTTTATCTGAAATTGATTGGACGAGATTTTTCTTTTACTTGCACCAACCATTCATCATTAAGTTGTGTCCCTGAAGAAGGCGATAGTTTTTTACGGTCTCTCAAACAATAACGAATACGTATTCCTAAGAATGGAAAACAATATTTAGCTATCAACAATTTTATTGCTGGAGAGTTTTATGAAAGATATCTCTTTCAAAACTTGCAAAAAAGCGGATGATGTGCGTGTAGGGTTGAAGGATAATCAAGTTTGTTAAGTATTACAATCTTAATTTTCATCCTCTTTTTTATCTTGGATTTCTATATCCGTATTTATCATTTGTATTCATTCTATTAGTACTACTCCCCTCTAGCACCTCCCCGCCTGCCCCCAGCCCCTCCCCGCCTGCCTTTACCTCTGCAGATTCCATTCTGCATCCGTGTTATATCATCAAAGTCACAGTACAACCCTTTGTCCATGTCACACTTGTGTTTTACGTTACATATGTCGCCATGCTGCCTGGCACACATGTAACAGCAGTTACAACCGTCCCTCACCACTGATACACCCTCAACACATTGTAACTCTTTGACGTGGCACTGACATGGGTACTCACAAACTGGGCTCACCTGTGGACAAAAAACTTCAAAAATTAAGGAAAAGGACCTGAACAATACCATGATCTGGTATTTTGCACACTGGAAGTTTCAGCTTTGCTTTCCTAGGCTATCGTTTTTCAGAGTTAGTTCCATTACGGTCGATGGATACCACAGAATTGAGAGAGAGCAGTTGTTATATGTACTCAACCCATCTAAAACTTAACTTGAAAATATTCTCCTCACACTGCCAACAAAATCTGTCTCTCTCCACGTTTTTGTAAAATAACGTTTCCTGTGACCAACTTTACACAAATAATTCAAGTAAATCTAATAAATATATAAGTTAAAAATAAAATAATGGAGAGTAGGAATCAAAGTGAAAAAACAAATAAATAGAAATGCACTTATCATTTTCGACCCTGCCATGAATATGGCATAGGCATATAGCGTTACGCTTGTCAGTCCGTCTCGGACGTACTTACGCCCCGAAACGTCCCGAAAGTCACATGGAACTGTGGCAACTCAGTTTGTAGAACGTCGGACTCGTAATCCAAAGGTCGCGGGTTCGATACCCGCACATGTTTGCCCTGATCGCTAATGTGCTTTTGTTCTGTGGGGGGTGAGGTGGGAAGTGGAGGTGGGGTGGGGTGGAGGAACTTATGTGCTTTGTGTTCTGTGGACACATTTCAAGTCTTTTGGTTGTTTGTCACCTCTATTCAAAAACGTAAACATTACTAAATATTGGCACTGATTTATACAAGACTTTGGGTAATGCAACTAGCATGCATTTGTATGACTTCATGAAATATATTAGTATCACTTCATGAAATATATTAGTATCACTTCATGAAATATATTAGTATGACTTCATGAAACATATTTGTATGACTTCATGAAATATATTTGTATGACTTCATGAAATATATTTGCATGACTTCATGAAATATATTTGTATGACTTCATGCATGAAATATATTAGTATGACTTCATGAAATATATTAGTATGACTTCATGAAATATATTTGTATGACTTCATTAAATATATTTATATGACTTAATGAAAAATATTTGTATGACTTCATGAACTATATTTGCATGACTTCATGAAATATATTTGTATGACTTCATACATGAAATATATTTGTATGACTTCATGCATGAAATATATTTGTATGGCTTCACGCATGAAATATATTTGTATGGCTTCATGAAATATATTTGTATGACTTCATGAAATATATTTGTATGACTTCATGAAATATGTTTGTATGGCTTCATGCATGAAATATATCTGTATGGTTTCATGAAATATATTTGCATGGCTTAATTAATTGCATGACTTCTTGCATGAAATATAATTTTATGACTTCATGAAATATATTTGTATGGCTCCATGAATTATATTTGTATGACTTCATGAATTATATTTGTATGACTTCATGAAATATATTTGTATGGCTTCATGCATGAAATATATTTGTATGGCTCATGCATACAATATATTGGTATGACTTCATGCATGCAATATATTTGTATGGTTTCACGCATGAAATATATTTGTATGGCTTCATGAAATATATTTGTATGACTTCATGAAATATATTTGTATGGTTTCATGAAATATATTTGTATGACTTCATGCATTAACTATATGTGTATGGCTCCATGAATTATATTTGTATGACTTCATGAATTATATTTGTATGACTGCATGAATTATATTTGTATGACTTCATGAATTATATTTGTATGACTTCATGAAATATATTTGTATGGCTTCATGAAATAAAAAGTTTCTATGGCTTCGTGACACATATTTGTATGACTTCATGAAATATATTTGACAAAACAAACAACCAACAGTCTCTCTCAATTTCTGAACCCAAAGGCGCACGCATGTGTGCGTGCGTGCGTTCGTGTGCGTATAAAGCTCATAAGCCCAAATTAGACATGATTTGATGGTATCTCATTAAAAGCTAGCATAGATAGAACGAAGTTAGAATTAGAACAACCATGCAAATTCCATAATTCTAATCGTATGCTAGTTCAATTTATCGAATTTCCTAAACTTCGAGCAAAATCGTGTTTGAGTTAAGTACTCAGAACTTGTTGAGAAGGGGCCCTTAAATCTGAGTGGTACTGAATTCGAATGCATCACATTTTCTTCTTTGCTATTCACACGCCAAATTGAACATAAAAGTTGTTACAAAGAAAGAAAGAAACGAAGTACACAACACAATGTTTACCTATCTACCTACAAACCAGCTACCTACACGTCCACCCAAATTTATTTTTCTTGAATAGATAGGTCTATGCTGTACGATATATATATATATATGTACATGTATATGAAAAAAGTGAATATGTCCTTGTGCCGGTACATATATAAAAACAATGTGCAAATTCAGTAGGATATCAGTAATATGTTCATTCTTTATATATATCTGCCGAAATTGCCTCAACCTGTGAAATCTCTGTTATTTGCGGAAAATTCCGCACGCTTGGTCATTATGTACAGATTTGAAAGTGATTGATACAAGTTTACACGTGTAGCCCGTACCTGAAAATCAAAACACTGTCGTGTTCGGTAAGTCTATTCAATGAGAGAGAGAGAGAGAGAGAGAGAGAGAGAGAGAGAGAGAGAGAGAGAGAGAGAGAGAGAGAGAATGTCGGTTGAAGCCATATGTGGGAGCACTACCAAATTTTTTGCAAACGTAGGCTAGCATATACAGACGTATTTAGATTAAGTCTTTCTCGTTACTTTACCCTCTGGGAAAACAAGATTTAAAGGAAAAGTAATTATTTAATATTGATTTAAATCAGCGAGACACGACTCTGTTATAAATGTTTAATTTATTACACAAAGATTTCAATTAAACAGGAAAACAGCGATGCATCTTGGCAAAGAAAGCAATTTTGGCTTAACAGAACACATCATAAAAACCTTTTCTCGGTTAAGCTGCAAGGAAGCCGTTTCCATATACTTTTTTATCAGCTATAAGGACATGTCTGGGAAGCTAGAAAGCCGCTTCCAGACACTTCTTGATCAAGCTATAAGGACATGTTTGAGGAAGAATGCTTTCCCTGTCGTGTTGGGTAGTATCAAATTAGTGACTGAAGAAATGGCTATGGTATATTCTGACTGAGAGAAATGAATATGGTTTATTAGTGACTGAAGGAAATGACTATGGTATATTATTACACTTTGAAAACAACGCAGAAAGTTTTAGATGTTTGTAAAATTTTTCCCGTAAAGATCACAAATGATATAATGAACGTGAGCATTCTATAAATAATACGTCGTCTGTTCTCTTGGAATTACGTCATTCCAAGGCTAGGTAAATTTAGCCACGCCCTAGTACCTAGGCAGTTTTGGTTACCATAATTAACCACTGGCGACCGATGGTTACATTTTGCCACCAGCGGTAATCAACACTTATCATCGGTAAACATCAAGAGACGAAGGCATCTGAAGGTAACCGAAGGGACAACTCTGAACAAACTCATCGGGTAACGTTATAGAACCGTGTACTAATATCATTTACCCATCGCGAGAGTCCGTTCACAATTTAAGAACAGACGGGTTATACATTCAAATGCAATGAAACTGGTAATATAACATGATAGTTTACTAATCTATACCAGTACATTGTTGTATTTGTATTACTGATACAAAAATGTCGCAAGTTTTTTTATGACATGACCTACCAGTGCACCAATATTCGTTCTGAGTTTCTTTGACTGAATATACGTATGGTAACCAGTATTCAGCCTACCACCTACTTCATTGCTACACCCGTGTTTAGTTTACTTCGGTACCAACAGGTAGCTGTAGAAAGTCGAATTAATTCCACTGAAGCGTACTTGATACCGACGCGTGGATTTTCTGGTACTAAACGAATTAAAAAGGTTGACATGATTGATTTCACAGACCTAAACCGATTAAATGTAATTTCCCTCCTAGTGATGTTGACAGAGAAGATCTTGTCTATAGGAGATCAATGACAACCATTGTCCGGTAGTGGCAATTACATGTTCTTGCGATGAAATTCTCTTATCTACATTATTAAGACTCAAGATGGATCGGTCATTTTAATTATGGGGATAATGAAAAGAGATGGGTCGAGGAAATTATTAAGGGAAGTGAAGTGAAAGTTCGATCTGGTTGCTTTAGGAGGTTAAAAGGTGCATTGTCTGGGCGTATCTGGCAAATATTCCATTTTGATTGATGATAGTTACGTGACGTTTTATTCAAGAAGACATAGCTATACAGCCCTGTATTTTTCGAGTCTTGGTTTCGTATTGTCTTGTAAATTTCAAAGTATTTTTGTATATTTCAGCCATAAAGAATATTACATCAGTGTATTACATTGCGTGTTGATTTCGTAAGAAATGAATGGAATAGGTCAGATAATTTATATGTTTTTCGAATCTTGGTGTGCAACATTGTAATTGAAAAAAGTTTCATACATTTTTTATGAAATGTGAAACATATATAATTATATTTTCACATGGCAAAAGACGCTGATGTATTGTTCAGTTTACTTTAAGTAACGCGCAGAAACCTAGACATGACGCTTATTCCCTAGGTGACGTCATAAATTACCAAGGTTACCGACAAGAGTCTATTTTACACAACCTAAGACTAGTTTCTTGCAATTTCATTGGTCAAAGTGAATCACGTGAAGACCTAATATGAGATCATGCCATTTCAGTAGGAAAATATACTAGGCCAGTGTCACATGACGTCACTACTAACGTCATGACGTCACCAACGTTTCTCAGCCATGCTTTCGCATGAAAATTATAGGAAATAATTTTCAAAAATATCATTAAGGTTATCGGTCGGGTAAATTTGTTGCATGGTTTCTTGGTGACCCTATAATGAATGATACAGAGTCAGTATAAACTTACTTAGACTCGGCACAATCCATGTAGCTTATAATATCTGCTACTTATTATATGGAATGACAGGGCATGTCTTTCATCGACAGCATTGGCCACCGAGTCACATGACCTTGATCTTTTAACCCTAAAAGCAAAATGTTAATTTCTTGCTTCAAAGAAAGAAAAACAAACTATTTATAAATTATATTGACAGAAGATGGTGTAGATCACAAGTTATAATGTAGAAAGCAAATTTCCTTATTTAAGTCCTTGTGATCTTGACCCTTAAGCCGCAAAGCTAAACACCTAAAACTTGTTTCCTTCCCAAAAAGGCAGGTCATCAAAAATTGTGAAGATATTTTACGGAAAGTTATTTATGTCAGAGCAACCTTGACTTCTGACTTTTTGAGCCCCAAAACGATAGGTTTCTTTCTTGCCTCAGCTGCAGGCCAGTGTAGGCAATACATGTGGTCTAGAAATAAACATACTGTGCGAAAATAAATTTTTATTGAGTCAATGTGACCTTGATTTTTGACCTGTTAACCCCCAAATCAATCTTATTTTTTTCAATTATAAGTCAAATAGAAAGTTTGGTTAAGGTATGCGGTATAAAAGTAAAGTTATTGTTCTAAAGTGTTTTTTCTTTTTATTGTAAGTGCCATTCATCCACAAAGTTTGGTCATAGTATGTGGTCTGGAACTAAACTTATTGTGCGAAAACCATTTGTTCTTTTGTGTCACTGTGGCCTTGAATTCTGACCGTTAGAGACCGAAATCAACATTTTTTTTTCCTTACCCCAAGTGCAACCTATCAGCAAAGTTTAGTTCAGATACTTGATCTAAAATCTAAGTTATCACGCGTAAACCTCACAAACAGACGAACAGACAAGGGACAGCGTCATAGCAAAGTAATCCGGCGGGAATGTTTAAAAAAACCCAACTGATTTGAATCTAAGTGATGTTACAGATGTGTAACATCAACTAAATTAAATGGATTAATGAAACGTCATTTCATTACTTCGTACAATGAAGAGAAATTGGCTAGCGTTGAATAAATGGGGAAGCATAAGCAAAACTATACTCAGTAATAAACCAAAAGAACTTTTTCAAAACAGAAGTGCAATTTTAAATGCAAGATTTTGTACCTTACAGCTTCTCACGAAACATTGCAGAGTGTTAACGAATTTTGAGCAGTGCCTCTTGTTTGAAAGTGTCATATTGCAGTTAAAAGGAAACATTTGGAGTGTGTGTGTGTGTGTGTGTGTGTGTGTGTGTGTAACTAAGTGAATTTCAAGTCTTTGTTTCCAGTACAACTTATAGATTAAAGAAGATAATATAGACGTTTTTTTTAAATTGACGAGATTGTCTTTAATGATAAAATAGAGTAAACATGTTATCACTAATGAAGACAAATGCACGTAAATAATTAGTCTATGTGTGAAGTCGAAAGCCACAAAGTAAAACATGCATACAAATAACACTGCCTTGTTACATCTATGTATGAAGTGTTTTCTGACATTTCTATATGTGTATGATTGTATTTTCTGACATTCCTATATGTGTATGATCGTATTTTCTGACATTACTATATGTGTATGATCGTATTTTCTGACATTCCTATATGTGTATGATCGTGTTTTTTTCACATTCCTATGTGTATGATCGTATTTTCTGACATTCCTATATGTGTATGATCGTGTTTTCTGACATTCCTATATGTGTATGATCGTATTTTCTGACATTCCTATATGTGTATGATCGTGTTTTCTGACATTCCTATATGTGTATGATCGTGTTTTCGCACATTCGTATATGTGTATGATCGTATTTTCTGACATTACTATATGTGTATGATCGTATTTTCTGACATTCCTATATGTGTATGATCGTGTTTTTTTCACATTCCTATGTGTATGATCGTATTTTCTGACATTCCTATATGTGTATGATCGTGTTTTCTGACATTCCTATATGTGTATGATCGTATTTTCTGACATTCCTATATGTGTATGATCGTCTTTTCTGACATTCCTATATGTGTATGATCGTGTTTTCGCACATTCCTATATGTGCATGAAAGTGTTTTCTGACATTTCTATATGTGTATGATCGTATTTTCTGACATTCCTATATGTGTATGATCGTATTTTCTGACATTCCTATATGTGTATGATCGTATTTTCTGACATTTCTATATGTGTATGATCGTATTTTCTGACATTCCTATATGTGTATGATCGTGTTTTTTTTCTTCACATTCGTATATGTGTATGATCGTATTTTCTGACATTCCTATATGTATGTGATCGTATTTTCTGACATTCCTATATGTGTATGATCGTGTTTTCTGACATTCGTATATGTGTATGATCGTATTTTCTGACATTCCTATATGTGTATGATCGTGTTTTCTGACATTCCTATATGTGTATGATCGTGTTTTCTGACATTCCTATATGTGTATGAGTGTGTTTTCTGACATTCGTATATGTGTACGATCGTATTTTCTGACATTCATGTATGTGTATGATCGTGTTTTCGCACATTCCTATATGTGTATGATCGTGTTTTCTGACATTCGTATATGTGTATGATCGTATTTTATGACATTCGTATATGTGTATGATCGTGTTTTCTGACATTCGTATATGTGTATGATCGTTTTTTCTGACATTCGTATATGTGTATGATCGTGTTTTCTCACATTCCTATATGTGTATGATCGTATTTTCTCACATTCGTATATGTGTATGATCGTATTTTCTGACATTCCTATATGTGTATGATCGTGTTTTTTTCACATTCCTATGTGTATGATCGTATTTTCTGACATTCCTATATGTGTATGATCGTGTTTTCTGACATTCCTATATGTGTATGATCGTATTTTCTGACATTCCTATATGTGTATGATCGTGTTTTCTGACATTCCTATATGTGTATGATCGTGTTTTCGCACATTCCTATATGTGTATGAAAGTGTTTTCTGACATTTCTATATGTGTATGATCGTATTTTCTGACATTCCTATATGTGTATGATCGTGTTTTCTGACATTCCTATATGTGTATGATCGTATTTTCTGACATTCCTATATGTGTATGATCGTGTTTTCTGACATTCCTATATGTGTATGATGGTGTTTTCGCACATTCCTATATGTGTATGAAAGTGTTTTCTGACATTTCTATATGTGTATGATCGTATTTTCTGACATTCCTATATGTGTATGATCGTATTTTCTGACATTCCTATATGTGTATGATCGTATTTTCTGACATTTCTATATGTGTATGATCGTATTTTCTGACATTCCTATATGTGTATGATCGTGTTTTTTTTTCTTCACATTCGTATATGTGTATGATCGTATTTTCTGACATTCCTATATGTATGTGATCGTATTTTCTGACATTCCTATATGTGTATGATCGTGTTTTCTGACATTCGTATATGTGTATGATCGTGTTTTCTGACATTCCTATATGTGTATGATCGTGTTTTCTGACATTACTATATGTGTATGATCGTGTTTTCTGACATTCCTATATGTGTATGAGTGTGTTTTCTGACATTCGTATATGTGTACGATCGTATTTTCTGACATTCATGTATGTGTATGATCGTGTTTTCGCACATTCCTATATGTGTATGATCGTTTTTTCTGACATTCGTATATGTGTATGATCGTATTTTCTGACATTCGTATATGTGTATGATCGTGTTTTCTGACATTCGTATATGTGTATGATCGTTTTTTCTGACATTCGTATATGTGTATGATCGTGTTTTCTCACATTCGTATATGTGTATGATCGTATTTTCTCACATTCGTATATGTGTATGATCGTGTTTTCTGACATTCCTATATGTGTATGATCGTGTTTTCTGACATTCCTATATGTGTATGATCGTCTTTTCGCACATTCCTATATGTGTATGATCGTGTTTTCTGACATTCCTATATGTGTATGATCGTGTTTTCTCACATTCCTATATGTGTATGATTGTATTTTCTGGCATTCCTATATGTGTATGATCGCTTTTTTCCAGTGTGGAACACCGGTGTAGGATAGCTCTATCCTGACTCGCACGTGACTTTTATCCTGACTCGTGGACTATTTTGACCTTCTATTGCGAGCATAGTGTACACAAAGTAGCAACAACTTCCCAGTTTCAGTCATCACTTGAACATTCTTTCAAAATAATCAAGATAAACATTAAATGCAACACATTGACATTGTAAAACGAGCAGTGGTTGAAGTGTTCCACAAACAGGACGTTTCGCACTGATCTACCGGGCTACATGTACGGCTTCTTTAATCCATTTCGAAATGAAACAACCCTTGTTGTAAATGTTATTTTTTTAAAAATTCATATTCTCATTATTATTTTTAAGGGTAAATCAATTCTAGATCAAAGTTGAAACGAGCACTATTTCATAATTTTTTGTCTGTTTCGATTAATCTTATGGATAAAAGTGAACTTTATTTTTTGACCTGTTCACAATTGTATCATTGCGCAAACTATCTGCAGTTCACAATTCGGACGGTTTGTATTACCATTACCGTAGCAATTTGAACCACTGTTCTTCGAAAACTAAAATGTTTTAAACGTAATTGAAAGTTTACACTGAAAAATTAAGTGTAGACCAAACGTTTTACGCTCTCTCTTAGGGTAAGGAAATTTTCAATGGGTGTTCTGCCGTTTGAAAGTGACAGCAGTATTCACAATACACCATTTTAGCATCGTCTTAATTTTTCTTTCAGAAATGTGAGAAAAAGAATCCATCATTATGATTCAGTGTAGAATAGGAAACTTCCACCCTCGGGATCAAACTTTTGTATCAGACACTCGGTACGGCAACCCTTGTTGTCTTCTGCTGTGCCTGACGGAGTTGTTTTAAAATATACAACCCCCCCCCCCCCCAAAAAAAAAAAAAAAAAAAAAACCACCACCAAAAAACCCCCACCGATATTTTAAACAAATTGTATGTCAGAAACTAATAGAAAACAATGTTCCAGACACACAGGCTATACACATCACTGGTCACAAAAACCCTAACTCTCAACAACTACTGCAAACTTAGTAACAACAAGAAATGCGTTATGTCAAACCTGCTTTCTTCTAACTTTGCCAAACACCCCTCTTCTGTCCTAGTTGAATCAAACATGAACATGCAATCATAAACGCCACAGCCCTCATTAATATATTCGTATAAATGCGCTGAGTTTACAAAACAATAGCACGTGGCTCGAGACCTCTTGGTACAATACATACAACACGGGGGTATAAGCGGCAGCTATAGATGGATTCTACTGAAATGGTTATTTAGATTTTGATAAAACATTTTAAGACCGATTGACCTATAGCAAAATGTGAGAAATAATAGCACCTGATGAATACTGTCTGTGTTGAATGTTTCAAAACTATATTGCAAAAATGAAGGGTACTTCATCTACGTTGGGGTTTGCACCTAGACAAGGAAATCCCTGTCGCGGAGTTACATTATTTGACTCCCCGCTCGGCAGAGCCTCGCAGAGAGACAAATAATGTAACCCCTCGACTGAGAATTGGAGCCGAGCGGGGAGACAAATAATGTAACACCGCGACTGGGATTTCCCTGTCTCGGTGCAAACCCCAATATAGATTTTATTAGTCTCGCCTGGGTGAACGACGATGTGATGTTTGACCGGCAAGACAACCACGCGAGAAAATTTTCTCGGGCAGACACAAAAATGCAGACGTGATCTATGTGACACAACGATACGCACATGTGCATATAGTGATCTGGGATAATTGCAACATGTTGATGATATTTCCTGGGGTTGACGAGCATAGTCTCGCAAACATTCAATGGGCCCTGTGTGCTGTTGACCATTCGTGGGATGAGTTTCTGAATATGTTCGCAGAGGTCACCCGGAACCCGTAGTTTCACGATTGACTTGAGTGGTGTGGGAAAAAAATATCACTTGGGTTTGGACGCATATTTGTGAAGCAATTTAACGATCACGATTAAGATATACAATGACGAAACCCGCGAACAGTAAAGCTGCCAGCGATGCCATAGCAGAGACTGCTGACCTACGCCGCAAAGCTGCCCGTGAACACCTGGAACTTCTCGCGGTTACATAGATGCCCGTGAACGTATCAAAGATATACTTGCGTTGCGACAATCCGCACAGGTAGACCTCACAGCGGGCTTTGAACAAACGTTTGCGCCGCTGATCAGATCTTCATAAGAGACTGCAGTCACGATCGCGCAAACCGAAAAGGATGCCATGTCCGCAGCGGAAGACATTTCAGCAATGTGACGTAGGCCACCACCAACCCTGCGTATCATACGAATATCCAAACAACAGCCTGCTATCAAACTAAGACCCAAGAGAAAAAACAAGACCTTAAAGCATACAGCGCGCGAATCAGAGAGCACGACTGAAACAATTGGCATGACCGAGCATAAACTAACTGATCAAGAAGAAAGTATGGAAACAATACAAGAAGAGCCCGAGCCCGATCCCTAGTACGAGAGACCACCGCCCAGGATATTTAACGAAATAGGTTGCCAAAAGATCAATGATGATGTTATAGCATTTGCCGCTTCTTTGCTGCTTGACTGGCGAAATTACGTAAAGGAAAATTACAAGAAGCGTTCCAGAAAAGAAGCATCTGACAATATTGGTCTAAGTGGGTGTATAGGAAAAGGTTTGATCAGGGTAGGGCAACAGGCGATGGGTGGAAGGAATTTCACAATGAATTAAAAAAATATATAAGTCGGTGTGGAAAGAATTCTTTGGTAAGGGTGCGCAACGTTTACCCAAACAAATATCTATTGTTGATTGTGTGTCTGTAAATCAGCAACAGGTCAGTGAACTTGTCGATCGTCTGGAAACACTGTGGGGTCCGTTCGCGCCGGCAATAAAGCGCCAGAAGTCGTTGATGAGGCTACATAGATTTGTCAGCGGTTGCTCACCAACAGCATTATGGACCCGGGACGTTTCGCGCGTTAATGCACGAACTCATTGAAGACATCGATGATGTGTACAACACCGATGATGAGTTTTGAGGAGACGCTTCGCGTTGAAACGCTTCGTGCTTTACGTGCAATCAATGCTGCGAGCGTCACCTCGATGATTGCAATCTCGTCAACAAAGCCAAAATTCCACGTGGTTTTCCGACACCTATCACCGCGGAGGAATCCCGCACACTCGAGATCGCACTAGCGTCGCTGCGCGTTTATTACAGTTGGCCTAATATTCCATAGCGGCCGTTTGGGTGTCTCCACGAGAAATAACTCGTTCGTGTTCTCAGAGAACGGTGGCTCAACTTTAAATGTTATTGAACATTCCACGGGCGCGTACGAAATTGAACCAAGCAACGATGAGATCCGACGAAAGATCACATTGGTGACCAAAAACAAACTCTAAAATCTACATACGCGAACACGAGCCCACACTCAGCTCTGCCATCTCGATTTAATATCCTCAGTTCGCGGTCGACATCTCACAGTCGTCGCTGAAAACAGTTCTTGGTTGGCACGAAGATGGTAATGAGATTCCCGCGAACCAACGAATTCTGCGTGCAGGATTCTACGGTACCTGTTACAGTATCGTGCCAGACATTGTCAAGATCTCCTCGACGATTCAGGTTCATCTAACACGTGACGCCATCAGCGGCAGTTACCGAGCCTCGGCCTAAGCAGGGTTATATATTGTTTGGTTCTCCCCGAATGCACCCACGGGTGATCTGCTGTCAATTACGCCCACGACACCCGTGTATCTTCCATGTCTCAATCCACGATTAGACCAGGACGGACATGCGTTGGACCTCCGCGGGGAGACGTTGACGATACAACTGTATATTAGAGATCGACCTAACATTTAATGTATACAACGACGGTTATACGTGTGAGACCCGTGCGTGCATCAACGCGATAAAACCAATGTAAGCAACATTTTCAGAAATGGCCTCGGTGATTTGGATTGTTCACAGGCGCGCCAATGGTGCTTGCGGGTCTGGCCCAATTGTTAAACAAGCTGCAACGCGAGCCGTTGATAGCGCCAAAAGCACTGCCCATCAGTTGAAAAATCTGGAATCGCGGGCGTTACAATCAATTCGAGATTGACTACGACGTTTATTGACTCATCGACAAAGGCGGTTGCGCTTCCATGAGAATGCAAAGCTTCCATCCACGGCAACAATGCCCGCGCCGGTCAGTTAAATCATCAATGAAGCTGATTACAGTTGTGGACGGGCCGCAAAAGGTTTTAGACGAAACCGATAATGTATAAATGAAAACTATGGCAAAATTTGAAGAAGTACTCGATACCGCGTAAGATATTGACCCGCCCGTGATTGTAGCGTCCGAGATTTTCAGTATTATTCGTACCTGACTATGGACCCCAATCAACAAAACAAACAAAAAAAAAATTAAAAAAAATAAATAGAATTACAAGTGCCGGACACGTCTCTGTATCTTCTCCCGTGTGAGTCCTTCTTGGAAATTTATGGAAAACATATACAAGTCGACATTGCTGCTCGGATTGGATTTGTCAACAACAGTATCATGGCGTTGTTCAGCAGCATACGTTATCTCATCGACGGAAAGGAAATTGAAGCAAGCTTGGAAAACATTGACATTGCCACAACGATTATAGAACTCGCCCGTTACAGCGACAATTACGCGAGATCCACTGGCGAGTCTGTGATGTTTCACAAGGGTACAGCCGACCATGCAGATCATACTCCATATACCATTCGTCAACTTTAATAAGATTCTTTCATTGACCCGCAACCTGCTGGTATGGCTGCCAGACCTGGCGCTGGCGGCGCCCCTATGGTGTTTGATAACAACCCAAATTACAACCTTGGATTTCTGCAGCGTCGAGGACAACTTAATGGAACCTCGTTTTCGTTTTCGTTTTCGTGTGCGATTCCTCTCAGTCATACATTCGGGTTTTGTAGAGATGTTCGCAAGGCTATTTTCGGAGCCAAACACAGTCATGTTATACCGAAACGCGTGATGGTAGTATTTATGGCAAAGTTGAGTTGTCGACAAACCCACCCCGATAAAAGTTCCCGTCAATTATATCGAACCAACATTGACTCCACCAGCGAAAGAAAAACCCAGACTAATATTTAACAAATACGCGCTTGTACGTGTAACAGTTCTAGGAGAAACATGAGGACGATCGTTAACGACACCAAGCAGGGGCGCAATTTATGTAGTTCTAGGAAAAACCCCAAAGCACACAAACAATCACTGGAGACAAAAATATTCCCCAGGAAGATATTTCTATAATTACATGGCTGTTGTAATAGTAAAGAAAAATACTTCGTTGGAAGTGCGTGTGCATGTTGCAGCTGAACAAGGCCAGCCTGTTGAGCAATTATACTTCGCGATCACATTATAAATAGAAGAAATATGATGGACCCTCAAAGTTACCGACCCGAAAAAATAATTGTAGCCGAATAACAGCTGCGAGATTAAATCACCAAAAAGACCGGTGTGCTCGCGAAATACAAACGCAAGCGTCTTGTCGGAAATGCTATTTGCGGACTCTCCGCCGCAACCATCGTTGATCTTGGTGTTGTCGGAATTGTGACCACGGCAACTATCATAGGCACGCCAGTCGGAATTGTTGTCGGACCTATATCGATAGCAACTGGTTTAACTGCAGGCGTTGGTAAAATAATTTCGTTACGATTACATCAACGAGTACTTGTTTATTCGGAAAATTCTAGTGACCGCCGAAAGCAATCTCAGCACGATTAGTATACTAGACTTGGTCGCTATCGAAGATAAAGCAATTACCACGGCCGAGTTCAAGATGGTGTTGTCCAAAATGGAAACTTCCGACGGCTCTGCGAACTAATACGAAACCACGGGCAGAACAAAAGCAGACAATTAATTTACATGTGATAAAAATCGAGTAAATCTGTCGCGGATGTCCCCCGACGACCTTTAGTTCCATCGAGAGGCGTCCACGGGGGTTTTATCGCGGCAGACCCGTGTTTGTATGCCTATGGGAATGCACTCGCGTGTGCAGAATGAATAAAGTCACGGGGTAACGAAGGGGTGGACCCAGAATAGTAATAAAAAAAAAATATCTCAAACTCCTATTTTACCACTACTGCGATCTTTTTGCTCTATCATCAAAATAAAAAAGACAAACAAGCAAAAATGAATGAAGAAAAGGGAAATTAATTATATTTTTTCAAATATGAGGGCTCGACATTCACCTGCCTATCCTTTGTTATCCTTTCTGGACACTTTACCTCTGTTAGGCAATGAGAGGATGCGAAGACCCTTTGAGAAAAACACATGTTCTCCTTAAATTTCCACAATGTTGACATCAATAATAGACCACCTACGTTTTCATAGCTAGACTTAACCATAAATTAGGAGAAATGACTTTGTCATAAAATGTAATCTATTTGTCAGCGCGAGACCAACGCGTTTAGGTAGAGGCAAAATTATCCACCGCTGTTTGATCTTCTTTGAATCCACTTATCAAACAATTAATTACTTTTGACTAGATTTCACCTGTTCAATAAACGTGTAGAGGCAGGATTGAATTTCACCAGAACTAAGTTTACGATAGTTAAGTTAAAGACTTTATTTTGCATAAAGTTTATAGGCACACTGCCGTATTATACATTATTTATGTACCGTCAAAATGATAAAACCCGAGTTGTGGGGTGGGGCTTGAGGGGGATATAGTTATTTAGTAACGCCCTCCCTCCCCAAATCTTTAAATGACAATTATGAAAACTTTCATTACAGGCTTAGGATCGTATGACTGACTGACTAAATGACAGACTTTTTTTATTTTCTCTTTAAAAGAGATTACATTCAGTTGTTTTCATTATTACATACTAGTAATAGGAACATTAAAATAACATTAATGAACTATACACTAAACATGTAAATATATTTACAAACATACAATGATTGTCATTAGACCTCCACTTAAAGATTATATTTCCTGCCACAATTTCACCAATATCCCATCCAGTATGAAAGCACGTGAAATGCAAGAATATATATATATATATATATATATATATATATATATATATATATATATATATATATATATATATATATATATATATACTTTTTGTTTTAGAACATCCAACAATTTAGATATAAGCATGCGGCACACGATATAATTAATATATGCAGTATAACATATTTCATTTGAAATAGAATCATTACAAACTAGTAACGTGTTAAACATGAAGCTATTATATGCACGAAATGTATATAAAACATACAAGGACATGAACATATGTGTGGGCGTTCAATGTATGTCTGTATGTATGTATGTATGTATGTATGTATGTATGTATGTATGTATGTATGTATGTATGTATGTATGTATGTATGTATGTATGTATGTATTTATGTATGTATGTATGTATGTATGTATGTATGTAGCGTGAAAATAAGCAAGTATACGGGTAAAATGGTAGAAAAATACTCTAGAAATGGAAATAGTTCAATAACAGATACAAATATGTTACTATTATAGTCACATGAGCGAGAAAACTCACAAAAAGGGGAATATAAATGAACAACGATCAAGAATAACATGCTAAAAAAAATGCAAACATCTTGGAAATAATGGAATTATTTGTATTTGACTAGTACCTTTTAAATGAATTATCGCGCTAGCTCTTCCTCGTAACACTGGGAGTGTAACAGTTATAAATACTATGTATGGTAGATAGAATGAAATGGATCCATTAACCTAAATCTAATCTACATACTCACTGTTAGATATCAAGTTCAAGGTCATTTACTCTTCTGTACATCAATTCTAATCAGTCTGCCAAAAAAACACATGAATGTTTGCCATGTTAGGTCATCCATAAAGGCAAAGTGTTCAACTCTCTTGCCCAACAAGATGTGAAGTATCATCGTCCTGACTTCAAACACATGAATGTTTGCCATGTTAGGTCATCCATAAAGGCAAAGTGTTCCACTCTCTTACCCAGCAAGATGTGAAGTATCATCATCCTGACAACAAAACACATGAATGTTTGCCATGTTAGGTCATCCATAAAGGCAAAGTGTTCAACTCTCTTACCCAGCAAGATGTGAAGTATCATCATCCTGACAACAAAACGCATGAATGTTTGCCATGTTAGGTCATCCATAAAGGCAAAGTGTTCAACTCTCTTACCCAGCAAGATGTGAAGTATCATCATCCTGACAACAAAACACATGAATGTTTGCCATGTTAGGTCATCCATAAAGACAACGTGTTCCACTCTCTTACCCAGCAAAACGTGAAGTATCCTCATCCTGACAAAAAAGCCATTGTGTATATGCTATGTTAATTGACCTCAAATATGATGATCGTTTAGGTTTTGGCAAAATAGAAATATATGCTTGACTCTGTCTGCAACAAATCTTTTACAAAAGTTTACAATTATACTCATCCTCAGAATAAGCTGAATACATCAAAATATACAATGTTTGCTAAAGCTCAAGTCTTTCCAGGCAACCATTTTGCTTCCAGACAGCAAGTGGTTGAAGATCAGTATGAAGACTTGCATAATCTAAAAGTTCGAGTCTCGATTCCAGTTTTGGTCTCCACAGTCTCTCTTCGAAACAGTGAACTGTTGTTTCAATATTCCTCTTCCAAATATGTTTCGACACCGAATATAGGGCATTCACGTATAAATGGAAAGAGTCTCCAAGTTGGTATTTCACAAGAACACGGTATATATCTTTAAAAAAAAAGCAATGCGTTCACACCAATGTATCAGGAAATCAAGAATTCTTCTGTTGAACAATATTTTCCATGCTAACGAATCTTTTGCTTTGCAGATGTTATGGGAAATAACCTAATTTGATTTTATCTACATATCCCTCAACTGACCACAATCCACTACTTCTTCTTGTTGTCTCTTTAGGTGAGCGCTACTCAAGACCTTGAATTTCCCTTGTAGCTTTTCTTTGACATACTTCTAGGTCATATGTCTGTGATTTAGTCAAATCTGACCGCATTTCGCATCTATCTGTCATAGCAGGCAAAAAATGTAGTTATCCAGATTTTAGCACTGTTAACTGGATTGATACCTCCCTTTTCTATGCTGACCCCTACAAAGGAATAAAATGCTGACCTTCCTTTTTGGCCCGCATCTTTCACTGTAACAGCATAAAAAAGATCTGAGGAAAGCGTAACCCCAGAATATTTTCTTGACGCAACTACATGAATCTGTTTATCTCCAAGCGTAACCCCAGAATAATTTCTTGACGCAACTACATGAATCTGTTTATCTCCAAGCGTAACCCCAGAATAATTTCTTGACGCAGCTACAGGAATCTGTTTATCTCCAAGCATAACCCTAGCATAATTTCTTGACGCAACTACATGAATCTGTTTATCTCCAAGCGTGAGAGAGGTTTCGAAATGGAGTCTTTTCTTTGAAAATTTAGTAGTATTGCTTTTGTCAGCGTTGTATCGCAGTCTCCACTTGTTGCAAAGTCGTGGAGGTTTCGAAGCAGGATAGCCATGCCATGTATGTATGTATGTATGTATGTATGTATGTATGTATGTATGTATGTATGTATGTATGTATGTATGTATGTATGTATGTATGTATGTATGTATGTATGTATGTATGTATGTATGTATGTATGCATGCATGCATGCATGCATGCATGCATGCATGTATGTATGTATGTATGTATGTATGTATGTATGTATGTATGTATGTATGTATGTATGTATGTACGTATGTATGTACGTACGTACGTACGTAAGTACGTACGTACGTACGTACTTACGTATGTATGTATGTATGTATGTATGTATGTATGTATGTATGTATGTATGTATGTATGTATGTATGTATGTATGTATGTATGTATGTATGTGTATGTATGTATTATGCTTCTTCATCGTCACATTTTAGCACAAATGAATGCAACATATCTGCCACCACTTTAATCATAATAAGGTCTTAAAGTTGTACTGATTGCTTATTAAAGAGTTCTTATACAAACACATGTAAACCTATTCATTACAGACGCTTACTATATAAACATACATCTTGTGAAAACAAAGAAAATAAACAAAATCCCCACAAGCCGAGTTTGCAAACTGACCGGTTGGGCTTCAATGGGTATGTAGCATATATTACCTATGAGCTGTGACTGGTCAAGTAGGTGTAACGTAATTTCTCACCAATGTGACAGATAAATCTCGCAGAATTGCGATCTTTCCTTTACTTTTTGGGGTAAGTTATCGCTATCTCGAGTCGCTTGTCCCGGTCTCTGCGCGAAAAGCACGCGGTGCTTACGTATGCTTTATATATAACCAATGACACACAGCGAGTTAGATGATGTAAATGTCATGAAATATGATGTCGTTGGTATGTCAACAATTAGGAATACTCATGTTGGAATATAAATACATTTATAATATATAACTCACAAAATACAAAACAAACAATGAATGAGAAAAATAATCAATGTCGGCTGTCGTACCGGGACAAAGAAATCCCAGTATCGAGTTACATTGTATGTCTTCTACTCGGCACAGCATGACAAATAAGTTTACCCCTCGACTGGGATTTCCTTGTCTCGGTTTCAACCCCAACATAGATTATTTTACTCAACCCGTATCAAACAGTATGTGGAAAGCCTAACGACTATGGGGAGAGACAGTGGCTCAGTGGGTCGCGAACCGGACTCGAGACCAGAAGGGTGCGGGTTCGAATCCTGCCCAGACCAGACCAGGTCGGTTGCGGTGTCCTGTCTCCGGGCAATACATTTTACTCCTATTGCCTCGGTACGATATAACCTTTCATACATTGATGTGCCATTAAACACCAATAAATCAAACACTCAATTTTACACACGCAGATATGGAAATATCTTCTGAAATGCAATGACAGATTCTATTGTACATTCGCAGACTTTAAAAAGGCAATTGATAGAATATATAGAGAAGCATTTCCTTTGGCACACATTTCAAAACTACAAATGAGGAGTAGAAAGTCAAGTAAATATATATATATATATATATATATATATGTGTGTGTGTGTGTGTGTGTGTGTTTGTGTATGTATACATACAAACACTAGTGTTAGGTCCACAAAAGGAGTTACTGATTCCATCGATTGTCCATTTAATGTACGTCACTGTTGCAATTCTGTCACTACTAACTTTTTTCAATATTATTACATGACCTTCAAAGTGGATTGTCTAGTAACAGTTATGGTGTAGATATTGTAGGTATAACCAGACTATTTGTTTTGCATTATGCAGATGATCTAGTTATAGTTGCTGAAACACAGATTGAGATGCAGTACTTACTTAATCCACTCAAATCTGTTTGTAAGAAATATGGATTAATGTCAATTTAAACAAAACAAATGTTGTGGTTTTCCGCCGGAAGCACGAAAATTGGTTCTTTTTGGGAATTACAAATTGAAAGTGGCTTCATATTAAATAAATACTTAGGGATGGTATTGCCGTTACCTGGTGTTTGGTATAAATGGCAAAAAGTTTGATTTGAACAAGCGTCTCAAGTATTATTCTTGGTCTAAGGTAAGTTGCTTAGGTTTGGAAAACTGTCGATATATTTTTTTATGCTAAGATAGTATCTGTCCTACACTTAAGGACTGAAATTTGCGGCTTTAGTAATGCGCCCGACATTGAAAGAACACATACAAACTACTGTAAAAAATAAATATTAAAACTTACAAACTCTACTGCAAACAGTTTTCCTATGGTTGAATTTGGGAGAAACAGTCCTAAATCGAGCTACAATATGAAGACAGTTTTCCTATGGGTGAATTTGGGAGAAACAGTCTTAAATCGACCTGCAATATAAAGCGAATGAAATATTGGTCGAAAATGCTTAAAATGTCCGACAGGAGACTTCATAGAGCCTGCTATAAGATGCAACTGCAATGGTCGTACTCATCCAACTGTAAAGTATAGGCTCATGAAATCAAACATATACTCATTTCATACGGTTTTGTACAGACTTGTAGTGTATGGGCTCATTAAATCAAACTTATACTCATTTCATATGGTTTTGTACAGACTTGTAGTGTATGGGCTCATGAAATCAAACATATACTCATTTCATATGGATTTGTACAGGCTTGTAAAGTATCGGTTTTGAATTTAAACATATACTCATTTCATATGGTTTTGTACAGACTTGATACAATAACAAAGGTGTACGAGATGAACTAATCTTTCTGAAAGCAAATATGTATTGATATTGACATACAAACCTAGAACACTAAAATTAATGAATTGGATAGATTTAGAGTTTACAAATGAAGTAAGTTAAACTCATATCTATATATTTTAGAAAACCCATCATACATATATATATCACAGGAAACCCACTGTACCTTTACTTATTTTGCAAACGTAGAGTCAGTTATCTGAATGTGAGGATCAATATGGGTAGATACGATGGTGCTCCCTATCACAAACGTATATGTCTCTTTTGTAAAAGTGACATTGAAACGGAATACTATTTTATATGTGAAGGTAGGGCTTTTGAATTTCATTGTAAACTAAATTTACATAAATATCTTTATGTAAATCATTCAGAAGAGATATTTTATATGCCTTCCAAAGTGGAAGTAAATTTACATTGAACTCGATAAGTAAATTTTTATTATACACACTTAAACACAGAAAGGAACTCCAATAATCTTGTAATGTACATTTTATTGAATAATAATGATATGACCCATTATTTGTTTATGTATATAGTTTTACACTGCACTCACATGCTTCTTATTAATCATTGTACATGCATTATGTCATTTTGAGAGATTGGCTTACATTACCTCAGCAAAGACATCATATCACTCAATTATTCAGTCAATCATAGCTATGGTATCTCTCATTTATTCAGTCAATCATACATATGGTATCACTCAATTATTCAGTCAATCATACCTATGGTATCACTCATTTATTCAGTCAATTATAGCTATGGTATCTCTCATTTATTCAGACAATCATACCTATGGTATGACTCATTTATTCAGTCAATCATACCTATGTTATCACTCATTTATTCAGTCAATCATACCTATGGTATCACTCATTTATTCAGTCAATCATACCTATGGTATCACTCATTTATTCAGTCAATCATACCTATGGTATCACTCATTTATTCAGTCAATCATACCTATGGTATCACTCATTTATTCAGTCAATCATACCAATGGTATCACTCAATTATTCAGTCAATCATACCTCTGGTATCACTCAATTATTAAGACAATCATACCTATGGATTTACTCAATTATTTAGTGAATTATAGCTATGGTATCACTCATTTATTCAGACAATCATAGCTATGGTATCACTCAATTATTCAGTCAATTATAGCTATGGTATCACTCATTTATTCAGTCAATCATACCTATGGTATCACTCATTTATTCAGACAATCATACCTATGGATTCACTCAATTATTTAGTGAATTATAGCTATGGTATCACTCATTTATTCAGTCAATTATAGCTATGGTATCACTCAATTATTCAGTCAATTGTAACTATGGTATCACTCAATTATTCAGTCAATCATAGCCATGGTATCACTCATTTATTCAGTCAATCATGCCTATGGTATCACTCAATTATTCAGTCAATCATAGCTATGGTATCACTCATTTATTCAGTCAATCATAGCTATGGTATCACTCATTTATTCAGTCAATCATACCTACGGTATAACTCATTTATTCAGTCAATTTTAGCTATGTTATCACTCATTTATTCAGTCAATCATACCTATGGTATTACTCAATTATTTAGTCAATTATAGCTATGGTATCACTCAATTATTCAGTCAATCATAGCTATGTTATCACTCATTTATTCAGTCAATCATACCTACGGTATCACTCATTTATTCAGTCAATTATAGCTATGTTATCACTCATTTATTCAGTCAATCATACCTATGGTATTACTCAATTATTTAGTCAATTATAGCTATGGTATCACTCAATTTTTTAGTCAATTATAGCTATGGTATCACTCATTTATTCAGTCAATTATACCTATGGTATCACTCATTTATTCAGTCAATTATAGCTATGTTATCACTCATTTATTCAGTCAATCATACTTATGGTATCACTCAATTATTTAGTCAATTATAGCTATGGTATCACTCATTTATTCAGTCAATCATAGCTATGGTATCACTCATTTATTCAGTCAATCATACCTACGGTATCACTCATTTATTCAGTCAATTATAGCTATGTTATCACTCATTTATTCAGTCAATCATACCTATGGTATTACTCAATTATTTAGTGAATTATAGCTATGGTATCACTCAATTATTCAGTCAATCATACCTATGGTATCACTCATTTATTCAGTCAATCATACCTATGGTATCACTCATTTATTCAGTCAATCATACCTATGGTATTACTCAATTATTTAGTCAATTATAGCTATGGTATCACTCAATTATTTAGTCAATTATAGCTATGGTATCACTCATTTATTCAGTCAATCATACCTATGGTATCACTCAATTATTTAGTCAATTATAGCTATGGTATCACTCATTTATTCAGTCAATCATACCTATGGTATCACTCATTTATTCAGTCAATCATACCTATGGTATCACTCATTTATTCAGTCAATTATAGCTATGGATTCACTCATTTATTCAGTCAATCATACCTATGGTATCACTCATTTATTCAGTCAATCATACCTATGGTATCACTCATTTATTCAGTCAATTATAGCCATGGTATCACTCAATTATTCAGTCAATCATACTTATGGTATCACTCATTTATTCAGTCAATCATAGCTATTGTATCACTCAATTATTCAGTCAATCATAGCTATGGTATCACTCATTTATTCAGTCAATCATACCTATGGTATCACTCATTAATTCAGTCAATCATACCTATGGTATCACTCAATTATTGAGTCAATCATACTTATGGTATCACTCAATTATTCAGTCAATTATAGCTATGGTATCACTCATTTATTCAGTCAATCATACCCATGGTATCACTCATTTATTCAGACAATTATAGCTATGGTATCACTCATTTATTCAGTCAATTATAGCTATGGTATCACTCATTTATTCAGTCAATTATAGCTATGGTATCACTCATTTATTCAGTCAATCATACCTATGGTATCACTCATTTATTCAGTCAATCATACCTATGGTATCACTCATTTATTCAGTCAATCATAGCTATGGTATCACTCATTTATTCAGTCAATCATACCTACGGTATCACTCATTTATTCAGTCAATTATAGCTATGTTATCACTCATTTATTCAGTCAATCATACCTATGGTATTACTCAATTATTTAGTGAATTATAGCTATGGTATCACTCAATTATTCAGTCAATCATAGCTATGTTATCACTCATTTATTCAGTCAATCATACCTACGGTATCACTCATTTATTCAGTCAATTATAGCTATGTTATCACTCATTTATTCAGTCAATCATACCTATGGTATTACTCAATTATTTAGTCAATTATAGCTATGGTATCACTCATTTATTCAGTCAAATTTGGTATGTAAGGAAGTTATAAGGACTCGGTATGACAAATTTGGTATGTAAGGAAGTTATAAGGACTCGGTATGACAAATTTGGTATGTAAGGAAGTTATAAGGACTCGGTTTGACAAATTTTTGTATGTAAGGAAGTTATAAGGACTCGGTTTGACAAATTTGGTATGTAAGGACGTTATAAGGACTCGGTTTGACAAATTTTTGTATGTAAGGAAGTTATAAGGACTCGGTATGACAAATTTGGTATGTAAGGAAGTTATAAGTACTCGGTATGACAAATCTGGTATGTAAAGAAGTTATAAGGACTCGGTATGACAAATCTGGTATGTAAAGAAGTTATAAGGACTCGGTTTGACAAATTTGGAATGTAAGGAAGTTATATGGACTTGGTATTACAAATTTGGTATGTAAGGAAGTTATAAGGACTCGGTTTTACAAATATGGTATGTAAGGACGTTATAAGGACTCGGTTTGACAAATTTTTGTATGTAAGGAAGTTATAAGGACTCGGTATGACAAATTTGGTATGTAAGGAAGTTATAAGGACTCGGTATGACAAATTTGGTATGTAAGGAAGTTATAAGGACTCGGTATGACAAATTTGGTATGTAAGGAAGTTATAAGGACTCGGTTTGACAAATTTTTGTATGTAAGGAAGTTATAAGGACTCGGTATGACAAATTTGGTATATAAGGAAGTTATAAGGACTCGTTATGACAAATTTGGTATGTAAGGAAGTTATAAGGACTCGGTATGACAAATTTGGTATGTAAGGAAGTTATAAGGACTCGGTATGACAAATTTGGTATGTAAGGAAGTTATAAGGACTCGGTATGACAAATTTGGTATGTAAGGAAGTTATAAGGACTCGGTATGACAAATTTGGTATGTAAGGAAGTTATAAGGACTCGGTATGACAAATTTGGTATGTAAGGAAGTTATAAGGACTCGGTATGACAAATTTGGTATGTAAGGACGTTATAAGGACTCGGTATGACAAATTTGGTATGTAAGGAAGTTATAAGGACTCGGTATGACAAATTTGGTATGTAAGGAAGTTATAAGGACTCGGTATGACAAATTTGGTATGTAAGGAAGTTATAAGGACTCGGTTTGACAAATCTGGTATGTAAAGAAGTTATAAGGACTTGGTATGACAAATTTGGTATGTAAGGACGTTATAAGGACTCGGTATGACAAATTTGGTATGTAAGGACGTTATAAGGACTCGGTATGACAAATTTGGTATGTAAGGAAGTTATAAGGACTCGGTATGACAAATTTGGTATGTAAGGAAGTTATAAGGACTCGGTATGACAAATTTGGTATGTAAGGAAGTTATAAGGACTCGGTATGACAAATTTGGTATGTAAGGAAGTTATAAGGACTCGGTATGACAAATTTGGTATGTAAGGAAGTTATAAGGACTCGGTATGACAAATTTGGTATGTAAGGAAGTTATAAGGACTCGGTATGACAAATTTGGTATGTAAGGACGTTATAAGGACTCGGTATGACAAATTTGGTATGTAAGGAAGTTATAAGGACTCGGTATGACAAATTTGGTATGTAAGGAAGTTATAAGGACTCGGTATGACAAATTTGGTATGTAAGGAAGTTATAAGGACTCGGTTTGACAAATCTGGTATGTAAAGAAGTTATAAGGACTCGGTATGACAAATTTGGTATGTAAGGAAGTTATAAGGACTCGGTTTGACAAATCTGGTATGTAAAAAAGTTATAAGGACTCGGTATGACAAATTTTTGTATGTAAGGAAGTTATAAGGACTCGGTATGACAAATCTGGTATGTAAAGAAGTTATAAGGACTCGGTTTGACAAATCTGGTATGTAAAGAAGTTATAAGGACTCGGTATGACAAATCTGGTATGTAAAGAAGTTATAAGGACTCGGTTTGACAAATCTGGTATGTAAAGAAGTTATAAGGACTCGGTATGACAAATTTTTGTATGTAAGGAAGTTATAAGGACTCGGTATGACAAATTTTTGTATGTAAGGAAGTTATAAGGACTCGGTTTTACAAATATGGTATGTAAGGACGTTATAACACACGAGTATTATAACACACGTTATAACACACACTCGGTTTGACAACTCTGGTATGTAAGGACCTTATAACACACGAGTTCCTCTTTGTGTAAAATAAGATAATTCTTGTTCATGCATATGTTTATCTATTGATTAAATATTCTCTATTTCCTACACACAAGTCTAATGAATAACAGAAAAACTCCCGATGAATAGTAATTAATGACCATAGGATTAATGTCGCATCAGACAAATCTTGCATAACAGCTTACTAAATTTATCTATTATGTTCAGTTTCCAGGAACAGCATTTAGATTCCTTATAAATCATGACGATATTTAAAAAAAGAGGTTTGGTTTGATTATGTGAGTTTAACGTAACTACTTTGGCACTTAGAATACCTCATTAATTTAAACAGAGCTTGAAAGAAAATTTTAAAGTATTCCGTTTATACCTGCGTATTCAGACGCAGTAAAGCGGTCGTTCTGCGTGCACAAAACCCACATATCTTTGCGCCCAACACATACGATGTTATTCTCGACATAACGAGAACGTTCCAGTAGTAACAACTGACCGACGGTTTCATTTCTTTTTTATGGTGACGTTCTGCAATGGTGTCGGCAAGAGACTTAAAGTGCGCTATATTGTGTATGACCACACAAACCAGTTTGTGTTAGACGTTATAACAAATGGAATTAAACTGCCAAGATAAAATCTTGCATTTTTTTAAAATATGTATTATGAAGGAATTTGTCGCAATAAACGTTCCATTTCGTCCCTATGAGAAAATATATAGATAAATTCATCTCTGATCCTCCTGATTACGATATCATAATTGATCGAGCCATAATTCAGATGGAATTTGCTAATTAGTTTTGTCTGAGTGTCATCAAAATTCCATGTTCTTTGAAAGTTTACGTCGAATCGTCTATAATAAGTATTATTTTGTGCAATAATGCATTCTACTTTAGAGCCAAAAAGCTATTGAAGAAAATAGAAATCAAATTATCATCCCAAAGTGTCGACATCAAAGGGATTCATCCATTCATCATATGTTTACCATCATTTATCACGCATAATTTCCATCCCTTTTAGTGCTCATGGAATTTAGGTTTTAAAAACTTGGGATTGCTCTAGAACTACTTAAAAACTACCATTTGATGCTACTGACGATGACTATAAATGGTAGCAAAAAAAAATGTCCTTTAAAAAAATTTACGTGCACGAATAGCATATTTAATATGTTCCATTCCATCCACATTTTTCCGAGATTACCAAAACCTGTCACTCAAAAAGACACGAACATTTTCTGTTTTAAACTCTCGTTGGTTAACAAATTTGAATTTTTTACTAATGCTTACTTCGCTTGAGAAATAAAAATTATCCTAAATGTGTTTCATGGTAAAGTACTGAATAAAAACTGGACTGTGTCCACTTCCATCTATGATTGACTGACTGACGTTCTTTATTTCTTCTTTAAAAGAGATTAGATCTGGTCATTTTAATATTGTACAGCAGTAGACTACTATGCGTTATATGGGAAGTTAATATTACGGCAAATGTGGGCCACTATTGAGCCATACAGGAATTTAACATTTGCGGTTTCTGGCCTCCCATTGGTATTAACATTATGGATGACACTATGATCTTCTATGGGAGTTTTGCATGACGGGACACACTGAGGTTTATGAAATTTGAACAGAGTGGATAAGACATGCCGAACGACAAAAGAGGACTCACCATGTCTGACCAATATCTATTGTGACTAACCAAAATATGCTCTAGCTACTGTGACCGACCAATAACTATTCCGACTGACAAGCAATAACTATTCTGACTGACCAAAACCTATTGTGACTGACCAACATCTAATCTGATTTACCAACACCTATAATGTCTGACGAACACATATTCTGACAATGTCCAGACAAATAACGATCTTGTTTTCCAAATGTCACCTCTTACATATTATATATGGAAATTCCTATTCTATTTTATATAGCAATTGGAAGGTTGACCTTATTCCATGAACGAAGTTGCAACATTGTTTAAACTTTGTCAATAGCATACTCACAAGTTCTAAATTTGGTGTAATGTCTCGTGCACTTTTAAACAACAAGCATAAAATACATTGTTGCTTTCAATCGCTGGGAACGTTAAAATTAGGTCCAGTATAGCCTTCCATGGAAATTTTAATACGGGTGGTCAAATAGGATGCAGAGACGGACAAAGACACACCTAATTACAGACAAGTAGTCACTTTTACAATCCAACACTTACACTGTTACCATCCAACACCCATTTTAACAATCCAACAGCCATTCTCAAATTCCAGCACCCACCCTACAATAAAAATGGATGAAGGAAAGGGGAGTTATTTGATGGTCACTAACGCATAATTACAATCCAACATGCATCTTTACCATCCAACATCCACCTTTACAAACAAAACGGATGAAGGAAACGAAAGTTACGTGATACACATATTTACCATGCAACATCCACACTCATACAAGGAAAACTTATGAGACTAAACAAGGTATGTTATCATAGAATTACTAAGGGTCCGACCAAAAAAATGTATTTATTTATGTATTTATTTATTTGGGGAGTGGTGGCAGGGATATTATTTAAACAAATGTCCGGCACTCAGATAAATTTTAAAAAATGCCTGTGATTTATAGTAAAACAACGCGACATATTATATCACTTGAAAATAATATCTTGAGGTTAAAGAATAAAAAAAAAATCCCGGCTCGAAAGAAAGTCCAAGCCTATCTCCCCTCCAAACATTCAATGGTTGGTCCCTAGCACACATACAGGCCAATACCCAAACACTTACAAACAAGCTGATAAGGAAAGGGAAGTGAATGTTTGTTTTGTTGTTTACTTGCATACAAAAGCACACAAACACATACAATCACACATTACCAATGGATGTTAGGGTATTTAAGTTATGTTTTTGAATACAAGCAAAGACATAGATATAGACACACCAAATACACAAAAGATACGGACAAAGCAAAGAAGTTGGAAATAATGAATAGTATTCTGTTTCTAGAATACTGGATGGCCCTGAGAAGGATTGTTGGTTTAGCCCTGAGGAGAGCTGTTTTTAATGATACACCTGACGAACCGGTCTATAGAGTCAGCAAACATCATTGTCCATCGATCCTGCCTCCATACATCGACCGCGACTGACATTGAAAGTGAGCCTTGTTACTCTCACTTTCCCAGTTCTCAACCTTAGGTACCAGTATTTCTTGTTGCTGCTGCTGCTAGTACTCGTATAACAGCTGTGCTTAATGCCGCTATTCTTCTTCTCGCTATTTTCCTTCCATGAGGTTCATTAGCATTCCATGGGAATGTCGGCAGTGTTTTATACCCCGCTTCACCAGTCTCCTTCTCTCTCGCAACAAGTCTTGTACCCGGCTCAAAAGGTCCCCTTTTTAAGTACATTTACAAACTTTTGATTATAAACTTGTTCATTTGCAACATTACTGGCGAGAAAGTAAGGAACACTTACAAAAAAGGACTTAAATATATCGCCGTATTGAAGACACAAAATCGTATGACAAAAAAAAATCTTTTATAAGCTCGTCAAACTGTTCTTTTCAGGGCCACCCAGTATTTTAGAAACAGAATAGTAATCATTTATTGCCAACTGCTATCTTTTTTTGTGTATTTTGTGTGTCTATGTATGTCTTTGCTTTAATTCAAAAATAAAACTTGAATACTACCCTCTCTTGAAAAATGTGTGATTGCATGCGTATGTATTTTTAAAGACCATTTCCCTTTCTTTATCATTGTTTGTTTGTAAGTGTGTGTTCCCTTTCTTTATCATTGTTTGTTTGTAAGTGTGTGTGTGTGTGTGTGTGTGTGTGTGTGTGTGTGTGTGTGTGTGTATGTTGGCTTGTAAGTACGCATGCTAGTAATTCTATTATAACATCCCCTTTGCGTTTGCTGGTATGTATGTGGGAGTTGGATGATAAATAGGTGTGTTAGTTACCAGAACATAAGTCCCGTTTCCTGCATCCATTTTATTTGTATGTGTCGGCGTTTGTCTTTAAGAAGGTGTGTTAGTGATCATTATCTATACTCTACCTTCCTTCATCGATTTTGTTTGTAACGGCAGGTGATGGATTGTGGGTGTTGGATTGTAATTATGTTTTGTAGTTACCATCACATGACTCCCTTTCCTTCATCCGTTTTGTTTGCTAGGACGGGTGTTGGATTGTGAAGGTGGGTGTTGGATGCTAAGTGTGTGAGAGTTGGATTCTAAAAATATCTAACTAACTATAATTAAGTGTCTTTTTCTGTTTCTCCATCCTATTTTTCCACCCGTATTAAAATTTCTATGAGGGTTATGCTGGCCCTAGTGTTAAAGTTCCCAGCAATTGAAATAGCACTGTATTGTATGCTTGCTGTTGAAATGTACACGGGACCTTTTGCCAGATTTAGAACTTGTGAGTTTGTTTTGACAAAGTTTATAAAATCTTGCAATTGCGTTGGTGGAATAATATCAATCTTTTATTGTTCCATAAACATATAATCGGATCTTGCATCTATAGAGATGTCAAATACGTTTTGGTCAGCCAAAATAGGTGTTGGTCGGTCAGGCTAGTCTTTGTCTGTCTTCAGCTGTGACTGGCCCACCTTGTTCACGTTTCATAGATTGTAGAGTATCCCATCACGTTAAATCCCGATAGAATATCATATTGTCATATATAATGTTAATTTTCCATAAAAGAAGGGAGGTTGGGGGGGGGGGAGTTATAAACCGCTAATACTTAAATTCCCATAGGGCCCCTTACCATCTCATACATTTTAAATTCCATTGGGCCCCATAGTAGACCAAATTTGCCGTTATGTTAAATTCCCATAGACCCCAAGGGGGCACAAATTTGCCGGTAAGGATAACTTTCCATATACCCCACCATGGCCCCCTATACTACTGATAACAGTGAAGGAAAACCCATCGTGATATTAATGAATACACAACACATTAATCATCAATACACTTATTTAGGTATAGTATTTGTTATTAGATCTCCGCATTAAGAATCTAGGTTATTCTTTTCACCCTTTTTATATTTTTACATCCAGTAGAACACTGAAAAAGCAAGAGTATTTGTCTCATCGTACAAAAAAAAAAAAAAAAAAAAAAAAAAAAAAAATCATAACATGAAAAGATTTAGATATAGGTATACATTACATCATAAAATATATGCATTACAATATATCTTTCATGTTAAATAGAATGTTGATTAATATTTAAGATTTGTGTCCATGTCCATCATGCAATGCTGACTAGTATTTTGATGCAGAACTGAATCATTGAATATAACAAGTAACGTATCATTCAAGCTAACTGTTTTATGAATATAACAAGTAACATATCATTCAAGCTAACTGTTTTAGACTTTCCTCAGCCAAATAAAACTATAGGCAATAACAGCAATTATCTATTGACCGATGGAAATGGATGTCTGTCTGGCTATGGCAGTAATTTCATACATTAGAAGAAAGAAGGAATTGAATACATTCATGGAAGAATGGAGTGATGGGTGGATGGATGAACGGAAGAATTATAACGGGACATGTCATAAAAATAATCTGCAGTTTGCCAAAAAGAGAAAACCTCATTATATTACATGAACTTTTAAGTACCGTATATACTCGCGTATAAATCGAGTCCAAATGCAAACAACATAGACCTGATCTGCCGTCGCATAATGCTCCGGCAGATCAGGGTCTATGTTGTTTGTTCTACTGATTAGTCCTGACAAACTGCATAGACCCAGCTCTGCCGGCGCATTATGCGACGGCAGATCTGGGTCTATGCAGTTTGCAGTTGCGAGTATATACGGTAGAAGAGCTTCAAAGAGTTCAGGAACGTTTTAATTGGAGAAAATTGGAAGTAAGGTGACAGTGTATACACGTAACGCAAAATGAACAGTTTTCTTCGTGTTCATTAATACAGTCATATACGAGAGAATAAATCCTTAGTCTAAATAAAAATAACAAAATTACTTTTTATGTTCAAATACATGGGTTGTATTAGGCACTGGACGACACAGTATTAAAAATGTTGCCCTAGGAGAGATTTATTGACCTGCATACTAGACAACATATAGATTTATTGACCTGCATACTAGACAACATATAGATTGATTGACCTGTATACTAGACAACATATAGATTTATTGCCTGCATACAAGACAACATATTTGGGTAGCAATAAACCAAAAACCTTGAGCAACCTTGATTGCTTCAGTATTTACTAGTACAAAAATATAAATTATTAGTTTTTTTACATACTGTCTTGACAACGCAACCTCCTATAAAAGATATACCCAACTTCTAATGTGTGAACACCATCAATGTAAACTTGTATCCTATGTTAAACAAGAAGCGATCAAATAAATGTTATAACTATAGAGAATCCAAGGACATGTGCATGTATGTAGACGTTCAATACATGTATGTATGTATGTATGTATGTATGTATGTATGTATGTATGTATGTATGTATGTATGTATGTATGTATGTATGTATGTATGTATGTATGTATGTATGTATGTATGTATGTATGTATGTATGTATGTATCTATTTATGTATGTGTCTATTTATGTATGTGTCTATATACATGTGTCTATGTATGTCTATGTGTGTATGTGAAAGTATGCAAATATATGTGTAAAAGGGTTGAACTCAAACGCTGTAAATCGAAAAAATTGAGTAGAACATATGTTGCTATAGTACCCACGTGTGCGAGAAAAGACACAAAAAAGGAAAATATTAAAAAAAGAACGATCAAGAATAATATACAAATAAAATGCAATCATGTATGAAATAAAAAGGATTATTATATATTTCATAATGAGATACTGAAATATATCAGTGGGAGAAAAATGATATTGCCACAGTGTCGATACCACTTGTATCGCCACAGTATTGATATCACTGTTGGAACTACTTTATTTTCTTATTTAGGAAATATATCTGCCCTTAAATTCGTATTTCCATATTTAGGTCTATTTCATATTTCGTCTTCGTCTTCGTCTCATTCTCTCTCTTTCTCTCTCTCTCTCTCTCTCTCTCTCTCTCTCTCTCTCTCTCTCTCTCTCTCTCAGGATAAACAGATCTTAAAATGTGTCAAGTCTGTAGACCTTCTAGTATACATTTATTTAATCAATAAGGATGTGCCGTAAAAAAAATGACAAAAACGAACTCCAAACAACAAAAAAAAAGGCTTCAAGTATTCACTTTTTTTAAATTAGTTTTTCAGATGAATCCTGCAAATTATTAGTGACTGAAGTTGCATGAACTGTTGCTATTAGATATTTTTTCACCCATCCAGTGTGCCTTTTACACTCTACGACAACGGACAGATTTTTAGGGGAAAACTCTTGGTTAAATATAGTAATAAAATTGTTTAAGTAGCGATTATAACTCTCAACACATTCATGTTTGAAAACGATGGAGAAATCAGTCATTGATGAGTGTTGATTGCAAACCGATATTAAGTGATGATTGAACTAGACTGCAATGTTGCTAAGGCCAAAAATTCACATTTAAATGCAGAAATGAACAAAATAAAGAACCAGCATCCTTGCAAGTAAACTCACAATCATTATAATCTTTCGTTTAAAGATGCTACGCTCTGAAATTTGTTTTCTGTGACCACTCCGTGATATTTCTAAAGTATACCTACCCCAACAATATTTACTGTAGTAATCCGCGCTAGAAATGTGTTGACGAAAAAAAAAAACTCGCTTCATTTTCGTTTGAAAGCAGTAATAAATTTGACAAAATACACAATTTGAAGCATTATTTGAACAAGATAAATTTGTAAAAGATCGCTGTCCTAAAATTATTCTAAATTTCGGAACTTCTTTTTATCGATATAGTAATGCAGCCGTTAATCGCATTGGCACAGAACGTAGAAAAGTCAATGCCTTAAAAATATATAACAAAAAGAAAACCTACGTTTTTTTGAGTAGATAGAAGGAAATATTTCACGAGTGAAGTGGAAACATTTTGCATTGTCACTCGTGGCTTCGCCTGTCGTGACAATACAATGTTTCCCACGTCACTCGTGAAATATTGCCTTATATTATCTCCAAAAACGTAGATGTCCCTTTTTTATTTCTATTTGGTTAGCACCCATTAAATGAATTCACGCGTCATCTCTTCTTCGCAGCACTGGAGGTCTAACAGTTTAAAATAGTATTTATGGTAGATAATATGGAATGGGTCTAACCTGATCTAGTCTACAAGCACATTCTCAAACATCATGTTCAAGGTCATTAACCGAATCTAGTCTACAAGCACATTGTCAAACATCATGTTCAAGGTCATTAACTTAATCTAGTTTACAAGCACATTGTCAACCTTCATGTTCAAGGTCATTAACCTAATCAAGTCTACAAGTACATTGTCAAACATCATGTTCAAGGTCATTAACCTAATCAAGTCTACAAGTACATTGTCAAACATCATCTTCAAGGTCATTAACCTAATCTAGTTTACAAGCACATTGTCAACCTTCATGTTCAAGGTCATTAACCTAATCAAGTCTACAAGTACATTGTCAAACATCATGTTCAAGGTTATTAACTTAATCTAGTTTACAAGCACATTGTCAACCTTCATGTTCAAGGTCATTAACCTAATCAAGTCTACAAGTACATTGTCAAACATCATGTTCAAGGTCATTAACCTAATCAAGTCTACAAGTACATTGTCAAACATCATCTTCAAGGTCATTAACCTAATCAAGTCTACAAGTACATTGTCAACCTTCATGTTCAAGGTCATTAACCTAATCAAGTCTACAAGTACATTGTCAAACATCATGTTCAAGGTCATTAACCTAATCAAGTCTACAAGCACATTGTCAAACATCATGTTCAAGGTTATTAACTTAATCTAGTTTACAAGCACATTGTCAACCTTCATGTTCAAGGTCATTAACCTAATCAAGTCTACAAGTACATTGTCAGATATTATGATCAAGGTAATTTACTCTTTAGCTATTAAGATCAGTAAATGAAACTTGTTTCTTCGTGAAGTCAGTATCTGTATTAGGGCTAGAAGGAGTGGCTTTAGGCAGAGAATCGTTTGTAGTAAGAAAGATAACATTTCATACATTCTCTATGATGTCTTGTACAAGTTGCATTGTATAAATATTTTTCATTCCAGATGGCTGATTTTTACTATGGATATTCCTAATATCTATGGACTAACAGAATTATTTAATCAACACCAAGTAGATGGAAATTTAAATATATTCAAAGTCAACCCAACTTTACAGGATAGTATTGAGTAGACATGGTGAGATGACATTGCAATTATATCTAAGTGTATCAATTATATAATGTTAAAAATGAATTTAGGTTTGAAAAAAAAACTTGATTACACTCCCCCCCCCCCCCCGCTACGACCTGGAAACCTCTTGTGTCGTTTTCGTTGTATTAGTCACAAGCTTCTCAAAGAAGCTGATAGATTTTTCACAAGCTTCTCAAAGAAGTTGATAGATTTTTCAGTATTCATGGGTCTCTGATGCTATGCCCCTCTATGGCAAACCAAACTGCCTGATGAGTTTCACTATATTTTTAATTGTACTTATTTTCAAGAGGGAATGAGATACATTTGTACACATGTACATGCTCAGTAAACCAAACACTGTTAACTTTTAAACCCTCACGAGCAGACCAGATATTTTTGTATTAATTGGATTAGCAACATTTTTAAATCTGTATGTATGTATGTATGTATGTATGTATGTATGTATGTATGTATGTATGTATGTATGTATGTATGTATGTATGTATGTATGTATGTATGTATGTATGTATGTATGTATGTGTATATGTATGTATGTATGGTGTATGTATGTATGTATGTATGTATGTATGTATGTATGTATTTATGTATGTATGTATGTATGTATGTATGTATGTATGTATGTATGTATGTATGTATGTATGTATGTATGTATGTATGTATGTGTGTGTATGTATGTATCTGTGTGTATGTATGTATGTATGTATGTATGTATGTATGTATGTATGTATGTATGTATGTATGTATGTATGTATGTATGTATGTATGTATGTATGTATGTATGTATGTATGTATGTATGTATGGTGTATATATACTTATATGTATAGATGGATGGATCGAAGGATGCGTTTAGATGGATGCATGGGTAAAGAGATTCCTTTGTAACTTTTTAAGGTTTCATTCTATTTTAAGTTAATTTTGTAATGCAGTGTAATCAATTAATACGTGAAATAAATAAATAAAACGTAAGATTTGTGCCTCTGTAGTCACGAAGTGCTTTATGATGGAGACTGTTGTTTATGGAATCTCATTGAAGATAATTACCGTATCAAAAGTGTCTGATAAGTTAACCGAGATTCCCAGACAATCTTATTTCTATAGCTGAGTGCGGATCATAAATTGTTTGGATATACCTAAAAGGATACTTAGGAAGAGAGAGAGAGTAGCACTGTATATGCCATATACACATGTGCTAAATAACACCGAGGCAACAGCAATGTATATACCATACAAACATGCGCTAAATAAGATAGAACCCGAGGCAACAACACTGTTTATACCATATAAACATGCGCTAAATAAGATAGAACCCGAGCCAACAGCACTGTATATACCATATAAACATGCGCTAAATAAGATAGAACCCGAGGCAACTGCACTGTATATACCATATAAACATGTGCTAAATAAGATTGACGTCTATGCAATAGCATAACAGAAAAGATATCGTGTCGAATGCTAATTTTATAGCTGAATTCTTTTCCCTCTTGCATAAGGATGAAAAGAGATTATTCAAATAAATTCAATATATGAATTTATAATTTACAGAGATGTAAAAGAACAAGGACGATACACAGGTGTTTAGGTACTTTGATGTAGAGATACATTTACATCCTAAAGAAATCAAAATAGGTCTTGTATCGTGAAATCTTGTATCGTGAAAATTATGAACACAAAGTTAAAAGATTTAAATAAACATATTAAAAGTAGAAAAGACTGGAAATAAAATACTAATGACTTCAGAAGAGCGTGTACAGTGCATGAATCAAAAGTCTCGAACCTGCTATAGCAGATATAGTTTTCACAAGAACGTACATGTCTATGAATAACTCACTCTTAGACACGTGTTTACCATGTGTAATGCAAACCGTATAATAATTAAAGACTTTCCTTTTTTTTTATAAAACTAATAGAATGCATATGTTTCAAAGTTTGTATGGGGTCTCGCGTGTAGCTGGGAGCAATCGCAGCCCCTTACATTTTACTTTCGGATGAATGTTCCGAAAGGTCAAACCCCTAAAAACAAAATACCTGCTACAGAGATAATCTTTCAAGAAGTGTATGCTCGTCTATGTCTTCATATCTTCGCTAAAGAATTGGATTGTTGGTGAGGTAAGGACGCCTATTATCTTTGTAGCATATTTTAATCGGTTTTCATCCCTTTTAAACAAAATTGTCTGTGTTGTTTGCAGGTTGTGTCCAAAACAACCCAGCACATATGCTTTACCTATGTATTCCAATGAAACTGTCGATATCCAGTAAATATCGTGATATAAACAATGTATTGTGGAAATATGTATAATTACTTACCTGCGCACTTGTTAATGAGGACCTTAGGAAAGTGCCAGCAGTGACCAGGCAAAAGAGCACTAGTAACATATCCTTGGAGATAATTTCCATGGAAACAGTCACTTTCCACAAGCGGATACCGGACAAGAAAGCTGTAAATTACAAGGTGGTACGCTATAATTCCAAAACCAATGGTTTCAAGGAATTTAACCTCGCATCGATTTTTCGTAATGACAGTTAAAACGGCTTGAGGAAGCTTTTTTTCTGTTGCTCGGAAATTAAATGTCTGATGTGAGCAATGTACCAAATTAACTCTAAGTCCCGCTTTAATTAAGATGCTAATGCTTTCGAAGTTCTAGAACGGCTCCTGTTGTTTGCTTCCGAAAAAGAGATGTAGCTATGGACACGCCGGAATTAAGAACATGGAATTATTTAAAATCCCTCGGGGTCTTCATTTAATCTTTTTCTTCAGGAATCTCAGTTATAGTGAAGTCTATAGGTTTTCCTAGGTCGAGGATGGAATATTTTTATAAAAATAGCCTGCAAGGTTTCCGATTAAGTTTTAATCCCTCGTTTCAAACTTAACATCCGTAATTTCTCCGATAACTGAAGAGAACAATACTTCCACTGGCTTTCAATATCGTAAAACAAACGATAATCGGAATATATAAAGTATTTCGCATCGGTATCATATTTTGACTCCGATTTCAAGAATTTAATTATTCCTTTCTTACTTCCCCGAAAACGAGAATAGGAAATACAAAACGCTAAAGCATTTTAAACCTCAGGAAACAAATTTTCTTTTCCGTTTACTTTGTTGCACTAGATAAGAATCTAACTGAAACATTACCTTGTCGTGTCAATAGTGGAAAAAAAAATCAATGATAAAGAACGTGTGCAAAACTTGATAAAATTTGTCAAGTAGCGTTGACTATAAGTGTTCTGTCTAATTTATATTCACGAATACATACAATAAATCCAAAATAGCAAAGAATAATATTTTGAAGTTAGGTTTTCTGCTGTTTACATCTCAATGAAATACGGCTCCAACTATTCAATTTCTTTTTCCGTCTCAGAAATATTCCCTCAATATAAATAGCAGGCAAAGTGTTATGGAAAAGATCATGTATTCCTCTAAGTTGAAATTACACCAAATGCTACCAGCGTAAGACTGGTAGTTAAAATCAATCAGAAGTGAACACCTGGACATGTAAATGTAATTTTTAACGGCCTGGCCACGAGAACTATAAACTCCGCACATCTCTGAGAAAAATACGGGGAAAAACACATGTTTATATTACAAGTCACGTGCGAAAGTATAAAACTAGGCCTTTTTATTTCAATCCGTGACATTCTTGAATTGAAAGGGATAAATTTCCTTCTTACAAACAAATATCCCACATTTCTTTCTATTTACGACTCTAGCGTGTACTTTTCTCAAAGGTAAGTTAATCTGTTAAAATGTCCATGTCAATAGATAGAGCCCTTTGTTCCTCATTATAGTGGATTCAACACTTTTTCATAAAACAAGCCCACAATAGACTCATTACACAAAGAATACCGAGTCGGGGGCAAAAATCGAATCGAAAATAGACCTTCCAATGCGTCTTTCTTCTCGCGGCGTCTGTCAATGGCTCGGTATTTTCTCCGTACTTATGGGAGGTGGTACTCCGCATTTGAAGTCCCCTTAATAACCTGTTAGAAGCATACGGCATCTGACATCTCGCTTAATTATACCTTGTGCCTATATTAAATCAATTATCGCGTCCTATCAAATAAAATCGATCGCAAATGCCGACAGAATTTAACGGCTAATAACTGCTAATAAAAGCATGTCTATAAACTCAACCACCTCAACGGGCGAATTGCCATATAAAAACTGCATGCTATGGAGAGAGAATTCACACGGAAGAGATAAAACAGAATGTTTTTAGCCAATTAACCTCTCCAAGGTCGATAATTAAACTGGATTCATTGCAAATTGTAGAACATGTATTTTCGCGGGGAATACATTTTCTCTATACACGCTGAATGCAAGAACTTTTCCTTTCAAATTAAATTAAAATTAGGGCGAAACATTCAAATGCTGTACACAGATGGGAGTCAATGGGTGAAATTAAAGCAAAGTCGTTGTGTTCCGCTCTCTTCTTACAGAGATTTATCTCCAGCTATCCAATTGTATAGCATCTGTATTACAGGTTTAACATGGAATTCACAGTAAATGAAAAAGTATTATTCATTTGCTGTAGATTCCAAGGATCTGCTAGTAAAGACAAGAGCGTGATGCAAAATATACTCAAAATATTAGAGTAGTTTCCGACACTGAAATTGGTACCTAGAAAAAAACAACAACAAAAAAACAGCATGCATCGCCGTAATATATTTCAATGTTGCTTCTTTGATAGCAGAATAGGGAATGCTATGATTATTTAAGTTTTACTACTACTACTTACTATTGCTGCTGCTGCTACTACTACTACTGGTGATGATGATGATTATAATGATGATGATGATGATGATGATGATGATGATGATGATGCATGTAAAAAGATGAAACTTACATTAAAGACAGGCCTTGATAATGATGATAATGATAATGATGATGTATGTAAATAAGATGAGACTTACATTAACGACATTACATTTAAATAAAGTAAATAAACGAATATGACGATAACTAAAATGGTAGTGACGACAACAAAAATAGCTACGCCGATTTTATTAACAACGTAACCAATATAATTAATTTTTTCCCATCAAACGTGTGTCATAGTCAAAATAAAACAGCAGTAAAAATGTGTATTAAAATTAACGTGAAAGATCCCCCGTCGTTTCTTTAATCGACGCTCCGTTTACATAATGTTTGCCATGATTTTCTGAATTACTAGTACTGTTCTTAATTCGATGTCACCATTATAATCGTCATATTGGTCGTATTTGCGATCATGATCGTCATCTTAGTCGTATTTGCGATCATGATCGTTATCTTGGTCGTATTTACGATCATGAGCGATCATGATCGTCATCTTAGTCGTATTTGCGATCATGATCGTCATCTTGGTCGTATTTGCGATTATGATCGTTATCTTGGTCGTATTTACGATCATGAGCGATCATGATCGTCAACTGGGTCGTATTTGCGATCATGATCGTCTTCTTGGTCATAGTCACGATCATGATCGTCATTATTCTCAAGCATGAAGATGGTCGATAATAACAGAAAGAACAATAAAACAAATAAATACCTAGCAAAAGACAGGGATTTTTTTTTTCTTTTTTTCTTTTTTTTTTAAAATTAATTATCAGTTTCACCCGTTTTGAGTCTGGTGTTACATCTCTAATATTAGAAAAATCGACCATATGGCGTACGACATGGGGCAGCCAGGGCAGGTATTCCTCCCTAAATTTATCTCTAACTGTAGGTTGTGAGGCAAAAAATATCGTGTTTCTGCCAGCAATAGATATTTGCATAGTCGATTACAGTCTTTTCCTATATAACATAAGCAAAATCTTCAGTACTTAGTCGTTTGGTTGCTTTTTCATCTAAACTTTGTGCTTAAAGATGAGGACAAAGACACACACAAATTGCTGCCGTTTATTTGGGATACGCCGAAATATATTGCAAACTAGCGAAACGCCCTTGCATGAATGATATTGTGTCATGCAAGGGGGTAGAATGCTTCATGCAAGGAGTGGGTGTCCCCTTTAAAGCTGACTCGTCTTATGCAAAGCATCTATTATTCTAGTGATATCACACGAGAATTGGACAAATGGAGTAAAAGCAGGTGTGTGTTTTGACCCTCTGACCAAAGGTGTATGTTCCAACCGGAAACATGGTCTTCTTCACGTGTAAAAACGAGTGAAGTTGGAACAAAAATGGCTACCTCCTTGCTTCAGTTTATAAATTACAGCTAGCCATGGCGGTAGCATTTCCGCGAGTTTGCTTCTGTTGCAATGAGTACAACCTCGGTTACACTATGTTCGGACCAATGACGTTAGACGGTCACAAACAAGGTCGCCCAAACGGCCGACCATTGACGAAGGTGAAATAGGTTCCTGGTCAATGCATAGCTCAAGGGAGGATCCTGGATTATCGTGGGGGGTGGGAGAGGGGAGGCGCACACACGTATGCAAGGGGTATGTGCGATGGAAACCGTGGTGGGGGCCCAGGGAGCGAAGTAATCGTTCCTGTTGTTTCGCACTCATTTTGTCCCCCCCCCCTTCACTCACCCCTCTTCCCTGGAGCCCCCCCCCCCCCCCATCCTGCAGCTAAAACACGGCCCGGGACAGAAGAAGCAAAGCAAATTTCTGTTAGGAAATATGACCAGATAGTTTCATGTGATACATGTCGTGAAATGTATAGCAGCCCTCCTGTAACTGAATCTGTAATAATATCTCTGAGTCGATATAGCGACGTCTAAAACTTGACGTAAATGGTTCACAAACCCCATCGAGTATTTTTTTTTCGGATGTAATTAATGCGTCAGTTCCGCTGTCATTACTAATTTGGGTGCCGCTACCATAGTGGTCGATTGTAATTACATGTAATTATATTTGTTTACATCTCGTGATACATATATAAATAAGTAAAAATCGACAAATGGTCTAGATAGATTATCATTTAAAAGTCTTCTTTCAATTTTACAAAGAAGCATCTGATGATGACCGTTAATGTCTAATAATTACAAAGCTTACCAATCCTTTGTACCAAGCATTTCGATTGGTTAAAATCGCATCATGTGACGCAGAAAACAAGAAGTTATAAGTTCATCACAGTAAAAAAGAAGTGCTATGTATTAATGCGCCCTTCTTGTGCGGTTTGACAATAGTTTCAGATAACGTTTAAAATAAGTTCTGATATTCATTTCTTGAAAATGGTTATTATTTTATAACTATTTATAATGATAAGAATCAAACTTCATATTTTACAGGATTCATGATGTAATGAAGCCTGAAAATCGATAACCCACTACATGATCGATCGTGGATTAAATATGAAATTCAATTCTTAAATATATTGTTCTTCAGAAAAAGGGGTGATATTTTTAACATTATGATAAATTTGAACAATAGCTACTCAGGAGGTATGTTGAATAGCGCCCACTGAAGTGATTTGGTCAAAACAAATTTTTTTAAGGCGTCACGAGTTTAAATAGATGTTATTCACTTCAGTCAAATAAATGCTAATAATCAGTACGAAACAGTATACGATTCATTGATTAATAGTTAAAATCGTATGATCTATGCAACTTATCTTCCATTACTGTATATACTCACCTGTAACTCGTGTCGAACTACAAACAATATTGACCCTGATCCGCCGTGGCATAATGCACCGGCAGATCAGGGACTATTTTGTTTGTTCTACTTATTAATCATTACAAACTGCACAGACCCAGATCTGCTTGCGCATTATGCGACAGCAGATCTGGATCTATGCAGTTTGCAGTTGGATTTGACTTATACGAGAGTATATACGGTATATCAGGGACGGACTAGGGCATAATTCAATACATCGATCCACAGGACATCTATTACAACGTAAGACTATTGATTACAATACTTTCATGTGTCGGGAAATTTTGACACTGTATCAATAAATACTTTTAAGACTTCATCTAATACCTAATATTTAGTACATCTTCAATTGCCGACAACACCATTAAGCAGCCGGAGTAAACGTTAGGGTTCACATCAAATCAAATTTAATCTATTTTTTTTTTTTTTTTTTTTGTAGATTGTAAAGCTTCGTGGGAGCACGAGTTGGTTTTCTTTTGGTGAACAATCGCAACATATTGGGAGTTTATTCAATTAAAGAAAAACCTGGAACGCAATACGGTTATCTCCATATTAGAACTACTTCAAATCAAATCACTATGACTCCGTCCCTCTGTAGAGATGCTGCCATATTAGTTCAATTACTCGTACCAAAGGCCAGAAATGATACCAACATGGTTACGCTAGAAAATGGTCGGATTTCTGGTCAGTGTATGAATTTCGAATATATTCATTACAATATTACGGTCAAGACTTTTTCTTTTCTTTCTTTTTTCTCTTTCTTGACGGAAAATATATGTTGTGCTTTTATTCCGAAGGACAGTGAAGTGTCCGGAGAAGACCAATGACCTTGGTTGGGCAAACCTTAAGCTTTGTACGTACCGGTTCCAGCCATCGTAACGGGTGTTGCAAAGTGGACAGTCAATCAATTAATCTTGACCATCAACATATTTCATTAAGTATGAGGTGATCAATATCTTTCAGTAGTTATTAGAAAAGTATTCAGGCAGGCCACTCAATCTCATTCTCATACTTATTGGCTCAGTGGCGGCGCGAGGGGGTGGGGGGGGGGAGAATTTCCCCCGGGCGACTGGCGAGGGGACGACGTCGGGAGCTTTTTTTTTTTGCAGCTTCAACTGGGGCTTAGATGGGGGGGGGGGGTTGGAGGTTGGCAACTGACATTAAAACTGTTCTCTGTGGCAAAGTAGGGGTGCCGCTAAAGAACATTGCCCCCGGGCGCCTCGAACCCTCACGCCGCCACTGCATTGGTTGTACCAAAATATCCGAGGTACAATAATGAAGCCAAGAATGATGCGAAAACTAGCAACCAATAGTAGTAGTTGTGAATGTCATAGTTTTGTATTGTACAGAACCATTGTTTATAAACATGATAAGTACACTCAACTGTTGTCCAGTTATCATATGGTCGTCAGCAAAGTTGAAATATATAATATATATGAAAATAATATGTTCGAAAATATAAAACTGAATGATTTATTACGATTTTCAAGTCCGTCAGTAGTTTTCCGGAATAGTCATGCGAAGGCACAAGCCGATTTTCGCCATAACAATATGCAAGTCTTGATGATTTGTTACAAACTCCGCGCAACCTGCCAATAAAAGATGTGAAGATAGAGTAAACATGCAGTGTCATCATGGAAATGGAATGATCTTAGACATTCTTATTCAGTTACGTACTTCAATGCGGTTTGATTCTAAAACAAGAGTTTTTTGTCAAATGTTCCAGGAAATTAGAAGTTAGAAAGTGGGGAAAATTAAATCAATTAATCAATCAATAACGAGAGGTTCGTCGTGGAGATTTTGCTCATAAATGATTTTGGGCTAAATTATATCTCCAGGAATCCTCAATGAATTGTAAAAATCGGAAAGAACAGAACTATTGCTAAATGAAAACCTTCTCAGGCCAAACAAAGGTGACATATGGGTGCATAGTATTAATGATTGCACGTGTACCTATGGGTAACAAAACACAGTATAAACATGCTACAATTTCAAATAAATATGGGATAAACAAATGTTGTATAAGTCAATTTTGGTACATGATGGTATTTCACAAGCACTAAGTCTGTAAAGGCCAGTTACAATTACATCTCGGTAAACTTATAGACACGCAGGGGGGATGCAGAACTTATAGGGTGGAAGGCTAGACACATAAATGGGTAGATAAATAGATAGGTAGATGAGTGGGTTGGGGGATTAGGTACTCACTAAATTGGAAATTAAATTAATTTTAATCTGATAGGCGGAGATTAACAAGAGTAATTGGAAATAACAATTAAAAAAATGTAAATTGAGTTAAAGAGAGACCTACAAGAAAGTAATCACTACATTTCGCGATGTGACAGAAAATCTCGTAGTGAATCAAAACGTACGTGAAATCATTGAAATGTGTGCATGATAACCACAGTGAAAACACTTAATCTTTTAAAAAATGTAAATATTGGTAGAATTAAAACGAGTAGAATGTGTATGCGTTGGGCCTTATATAAAACAAGAGGCCTGTTGGCGCCATCATTCCATGTTAGCCGACACTGTACCATCGCATCTATATCACTACTAACACACACGTGCCACAGCTATAGAAAAGCGTTCACTGGCATCTAAACAATCACAATTTTAAATGTGACATTTCACTCTTACAGCTAACTCCAAAGGCGAAATCTTACACCCAAGCACGCTATGCGAATGACACTAAACAGCTCCTTAACAATTCATGGCGTTATTTAGGACTGCTGATTTAAAAACACAACCAATTCTTATTTTCATAAATCTTGCTCAGAGAAGCGATCAAGCGACTTCTGACCAATGCTTATGGAAGTTAATACTGCACATGATTAATATGAACAATTTACACAAAGAGCGTTGTCTGCCTTCACATAAGAATATCAGAATCAAATAAAATAATTACAAAATATACAACAACCGTAGCGCACGAAGCTATCTGCATTATCCACGTGGTTTTTGTCGATTCAGTCCGTTTTACAGCATTGTGCCATCCTTAACGCGATCATTCAACTGCCACGGGGATACAACCGTTGCCCACCCTTATCGAAGTTTCCTTTTGCAAAATAAATTAACTATTAGTTTGCCTACTAACGATTGCAATTCAATAGCATGCGCACAGTTGTGGCGATTTTATCATAACTCCACAGTTTATAAAGCAACATAGAAAATCATCAAGTTTCCACTTAGTGAAAACAGGGGTGCGGGGATGGTTGTTAGGGGTGCGGGGATGGTTGTTAGGGTAGTTACAAACAAAGTCTGTTGGATGGTTCTTCGTTTATGAATCAAACACACTAAACCATAAATTCATGAATCCTCAATGGGAAGGAACTCATTACAAAATCTGTATTATAAGTATAATTTACCATTGCGAGATTATTAAGTTCTAACAATTTCTTTTCTAGTTCAAAATACAGTACAATTTATCTCGTGTCTAATAAAAAATAAAAATAAAAAATACGCCTCTAACTGACCCACTTTTAGGCGATATCAGGCTCCATCTATACATAAATATACTCCGTTCCACCCAAATTATATCACACGGGTATCATTCACTCATAAAGGAGTTTATCTGTTACCATGAAATGAAAACTAAAAAAAAAAAAAAAAAAAAAAAAAAAGAACAAGAAAAAAACCCCCCTTCTTTTATACAGTAAAAGAGATATTTGATCATATTTTACAATTATAGAACTCCAGTTACGTGTACGCGTTTCGCTCCAGTTGCCATGTTAGATAGCCTGACTTTAGCTAAAACAAAACAAAACAAACATCAACAATCGAACAAAGAAAAATATCACAAAGATATCCAATATCGCACCGTTGCCACCAGAAATTTGTTCTTGTAACACGCAAGGAGTCTCAAAGAACTTCACTACCGAGCGAAGCAAATAACACCTGCGTGAGGCTGGCTTGAGGTCGATGTTTCCCCTATTTCAAAGGACCTCAAAACAACGGTTGTTGTCAACTGAAGGGTTCTTAAACGCACAAACACCACAAACAATTTTCCTCTAACCAGCTAACGTCCACATTTTCACGAGACTCTAATTTCACACTTGCATGGTTTTTCTTGCTTCCATTTTGCATGATTTATCAGTACGCTTTTCTAAGCTGTACATCAGTATTTTATGCCATGTACTACAAAGCATGACCCAAAGATGTAATACACATAATTAGCCCTGTCTCAAATGACCAAACGCTTATACGTGAGAATATCTTTATATTCCATATGTTAAGAAATTAGGGATGGTCCATTTTACGAAATTAATCAATGCTACCATAAAGTTTCGTGAAAACTTTACATTATAACGTCTGCTCCTATCAACTGGCTCATTACTTGGCTTGAGAAATATCTTCCCAACACCGACTCCCCATAATCAAGCAAATAATCACACAGTTCTAACAAAGCTATAGACAGAAAAGTAAATACAGATATCATATACCGTATGGTTGTTACAGTATGTATTTAGTAGTGTTTTACTGCATCTGAGCAAAACACTGGGTATATTGTGCCAACTAAAGGTACATTTCGAAAAATGTAAAAATAAATTGCATACAAATTTTGGAAGATAAATCCTTCCAAATCAATCTAAGCTTCATGTACAACAAGATAAAATGTAAATCTTAAAGATGTTAAAATCCTCAATAAAGGAACCCAACAATTTAATTTTTCAAGCTTTTACACAATTCAATCAATGAATATAAAGCTAAAATGTAGTCTGCGGTAGAGTAACCTGCTTTGAATCATGCTTGATTTTCTTTAATAATTCCGTTTAATTCGAAGAAAGTATTAAGTCTTTGGTTTAATATGGGTGTCAATAATTTCCCGAAACACCTGATAATAGTTAGGGGCCACTAATTGTCACTCCTGTATAAACTGACAGTATAATATCTTCTAACCATCATCTAGGTATAAAGCTCGAATTGAAAATCAAGTTAAAGGCAGAGGTTTGAAAAAAAGAAAAAAAAAAAAAAAAAAAAGAAAAAAAAAAAGAAAAGAGAAAAAAACAAAAAGAACAACAACAAAAAACAAAGTCGATTCTTTGCAACGTAGTACAGTTTTTATTTGAGTTGCCAACCTCGACCCCCCTCCCATCTAAGCCCTGAAAAAAACAAAAAAAAAAAAACAAAAAAAATCCCGACCTTCCGACGGCGCCCCGTCCCCTCGCGCCGCTACTGCCAGTAAGTTTCCAATGTAAAATAGCAAATCAGATCACGATTAAAAATGTTTTCTCGACGAAAGCCAAATTAAAACTGAAGGAAAGGGACAAGCCTCTTCCTTTGATAGTGGGGCCTTTACAAAGTATCTTATATACTTATAATATTAAGTCTGTCCTGTTTTTGAGAAATTCTTTTGGTATATTGTCTTGTGACGATGATTTATTATCACGTATTTTTTAGTCAGATTTGTGTATTTCATCGTCAGTTATCATTGTTATTCTCAACATTCATTATTGTCTCATCATTTTCGTGTTTATCATTTGAATTTAATTTACGGACACACTGTTTCCTTTTAGAGTTCGAAAAAATACTTCATATTTGTTGAAAATAGTAATATATTTATTCCTTAGGGCTTGTGGCAAGTAGGACTCAGACTGTATCCCATCTTTTCCATTTGATTGGAAGATTTGTCTGCACACCATCAGTATCAGTCTGAGCCATCGCACATACAAAATAATGCTTTCAAAGCCATTTATTAGACAGGATGAGTTTTATAAGATTAAAAGCGTAATACATCCATCTTCATTTGCAAGAATTTGACAAGGAGATAAATTACAGGTCGCCTCTGTTGGCCATTAGGACTGCCTGTTAAGGTTATCAGAGATACAATATAGCTCGTACCATGCAAGACTACTTATGATTGCTTAGTACACATGTAGGCACAGGTACCGTTTACAAGTATTTTAGTTGATCACAACAAGTGTGCCCTAATTGGTTCATAATTATTAAATCAAGTATTCCTCCCAGATTTCAGTCACACGTCCACTTATTGTAATCTCTAATGACCCACTGACCAATTCCATCGCTGGCTAGCTATGAGTTATTACGTAATCTCAGTTACATTGAAGGCTTGTTGTAGTAGTCAGATCTCACTGTCCGACTTTTAGATCATTGTTATAATAACAAGTATATTAAGTACGTACTAGTGTTCATATAGTCTGAACTAATTACTTCAGTATTTCCCATGCAATTTTCGGTTAGTTTTCAGTATACACCAAGAATATGTTATACTCTATGCAGTGTCGTAACTTCAAATTGTTCCCCCCCCCCCAACATTTATAGTTGGCCTCCATCAAATTAATGTAAAACGGGATTTTGGGCCCCCTCCTTGCGCCCCCCCCCCTCTGCATTGCGAGGGCTGCGGGGGCTGTAGTTACGCCACTGACTCTATGCGGATACATGTGTAAAGAAACATTTGTAGTTTATATATATATAAAAAATGGCTTGCTAGTGAATATGTGGGCTCTCCTGTCTTGGAGACCCGTTAATCGGTTACTGCACATGACGGTGTTTGGGATTGAATCGATGTCTTTAAAGGCGCGAGGTGAGTTGTATGGCACAATGCCCTCTTGAGTTTACTTACTCAATCCTATCAAAGCCTAAATAATGACCCATAGCTTGTAAATAACCTAAATAATGACCCATAGCTTGTAAATAACCTAAATAATGACCCATAGCTTGTAAATAACCTAAATAATGACCCATAGCTTGTATAAAAACTAAATAATGACCCATAGCTTGTAAATAACCTAAATAATGACCCATAGCTTGTAAATAACCTAAATAATGACCCATTGCTTGTAAATAACCTAAATAATGACACATAGCTTATAAAATAAATTAAATAATGACCCATAGCTTGTAAATAACCTAAAATAATGACCCATAGTTTGTAAATACCCTAAATAATGTCCCACAGCTTGTAAATAACCTAAATAATGGCCCATAGCTTGTAAATAACCTAAAATAATCACTATTTATAGGCGTTCGTCACCGTGCTAATATCTATGGGAACGTGGACACTCTTTAAGCTTTGGTATATACTATACTATTGGTATATACTATACTATTGGTATATTGGTATATACTATACTATTGGTATATTGGTATATAATATACTATTGGCATATTGGTATATACTATACTATTGGCATATTGGTATATATTATACTACTGGCATATTGGTATATACTATACTATTGGCATATTGGTATATACTATACTATTAGCATATTGGTATATAATATACTATTGGCATATTGGTATATACTATACTATTGGCATATTGGTATATACTATACTATTGACATATTTGTATATACTATACTATTGGCATATTGGTATATACTATACTATTGGCATATTGGTATATACTATACTATTGGCATTTTGGTATATACTATACTATTGGTACTTTGGTATATACTATACTATTGGCATATTGGTATATACTATACTATTGGCATATTGGTATATACTATACTATTGGCATATTGGTATATACTATACTATTGTCATTTTGGTATATACTATACTAATTGGTATATACTATATTATTGGTATATACTATACTATTGGTATATTGGAATATACTATACTACTGGTATATACTGTACTATTGGTATATAATATACTATTGGTATATTGGTATATACTATACTATTTGTATATACTATGTTATTGGTACACTATACTATTGGCATATACTATACTATTATATCCAATGTTCTAAAGGCATCTCTAATATAAACCCATTAAAAGCTGTTAGTAGATGACCAACATTTTGTAATATGAACGTACGGTTCACACGATCAATAGTTGATTGATATGTAAATGTAATCATGTACCAATGAATTTTAATATCAGAAGGCATTCAACCAGAGCCTCATTTTCCTTCAGAATAGGCTACAATATAAAAAGAATATATATAAAGTGGAATATTTATTAATAATCAATCATGAATGATCAAAGCATATGTTAATACGCATACACGCGTCGTGAATCATAAATCATGAATGATCAAAGCATATGTTAATACGCATGCACACGTCGAATTCAAAGGTTTGAACTCGGCCAAGAGCAGAGAATTGAATGTGCCCTATCAAATGATGCCCATCTTTATGAAAGAAGTGAATCTGTACTGTATGTGAAATGTAAAAGATGCATGCAAAGAGATTACTTAAAGGTAGAGAATTTCAGTTTGTAATAAAGGGCGTTTCCTACAGTAATTGTATTCTTCTGACTGGTACACATATGTGTATTAGTATTCTTCTGACTGGTACACATATGTGTATTAGTATTCTTCTGACTGGTACACATATGTGTATTAGTATGTGTGTTTCCTGAAAAAAGGCAGTTGTTGATACTGAAATAACTTATCTGGGTCTCATAATCATGACGCTTTAAAAAAAATAGAAACTCAAAAGAGGTGGGGTGGGGTGGGGTATGCTATTATTTACATACAAGCAAATGAAAAAATATAACACTCTACCATCGTTCGCATATGTGATCGTGTGTTTCTATAAAGAAAAAGATCATACCATATCCCCTTTTATAGGTGTAATTGTGTGTTTGTATACAAAATATAACACAGCCTGCCACCTATTTGTATGCGTAATTGTGTATTTGTATGAACAAAATATCATAATCTATTCTCATTGGTATGTGGGATTATTTGTCTGTATGAATGAAATCATATCATATCCCCTTTTTTAAGTGCAACTGTGTGTTTGTGTAAAAAATATCAGACCCTGCCCCCCATTAGTATGTGTAGTCGTACATTTATATGAAAACAATATCACACCCTACCGCCCTTTTGTACGTGAAATGATGTGTTTGTACATAGAAAAATATCATACGTTATCCACTTTTGTATGTGTTTGCATGAACAAAATGCCAAACACTAGCCCATGTGTATATGTAATTGAGTGTTTGCATGAACAAAATGCGAAACACTACCCCATGTGTATGTGTAATTGATTGTTTGCACGAACAAAATGCCAAACACTACCCCATGTGTATGTGTAAGTGAGTGTTTCAGTGAAAAAATCATACCTTATCCCCTTTTGCATGTTTGATTGTGTGTTTGTATGAAAAAGGACCATACCACTACAACCATACGTAGGTGTAATTATATGGTTGCGTGAACAAAATAACTGGAATTAAAAAGAGTGTGCCCGTATGAAAAAATATGACACCCTACCTCATTTTATATGTGAAGTTATGTGTTTGGATAAAAAAATTATTATATCCTACCGCTACCCCACCCCCTTTTTTTGTAATTTTTCATAAGTTTGCTGCTTGTTATGTTTGAAAGTGAGCTAAGTTACTTCCTTTTTTACCCAGCTACTAAATAAAAAGTATTCTTACCTTTGCAAGTGCATACAATCTTCCCCCAAGCTATTCTAACCTTGTTTATTTTTTAAAATTTTTTTGTTTTGCTGTTTAATAAAGAAATGTAACTCTCCTTCAAAATAAAAAGAACCTACACACGACGGTGAATCTGTAACTTGCAACGTTATTTTTGGCAAATGTATAAATGTGCTGATGTGAAATTCCTACGACATAATGTTAATGAATTTCAGTCTGGTCGTTGTCTGTAATTGGGTATATTTGTTTACCTGTTTCATCCGTCTTATAATTTTTAATTAGTTTGCTGTTTTTTTAAGTTTTGGTAGTGAGCAAAATGTTGCGAGTGATTGATTTTGTGAGCTGACTAGCAAGGGCACAGGAAAGTGTTGCTTTTTAACAACAACAACAAACCCACCTACATTGTCTTTAGCGATTATTTGCTATTTTTAATTCTCTCTCTCTCTCTCTCTCTCTCTCTCTCTCTCTCTCTCTCTCTCTCTCTCTCTCTCTCTGGGTATCAATCACAATGGCTATTATTTTTTTCTCAGTTGAAATTCTATTTTTTAAATAAATTTCTAACTTGAGATTGTTTTTATCCAACAATGCAGTGACATCCGATACGTTTCTATTTGAAATTAAATTTCATTTTTAAGTTTGAATGTTGTAAACATAAAACATTGAGAATCAAACATTTTAAAAGGTTAGCAAAAATTGAAACAAAAAGCCTATCTATTCTATTTTAGACAAACCGACAACGATCTGTACCTATCTCTTTACAAAACATTTATCAATATCGTATGATGTAGCGGACCCACTGGGTATATTACAACAAAGTCGTCAAAGATCTGTACCTATTACTATACAAAACATTTATTAATACGGTATTTTGTAGCAGGGTTACTTAGTACATTGGAACAAAGTCGACAACGATCCGTACCTATCGCTCAACAAAACATTTATCAATACGGTTTAATTTACCAGGGTCAATGAGTTCATTGTCTAAAGTAGTTAGTGGCGGGCACTGGGGGACATATCATATTATATAGGAAATATAGTTTTACATGGAGATGGTGATATTGAACAAATGAGAATGATAGTGATTATAGTTTTAACATGGGAATGGGTTTATAGGGACAAAAATGTTTATAGGGACAAATGGTAACATTGTTAGAAGTGGCTGGCCTCAGTGGGAATTACATGGCAACATTGTTCGAGTTGACCTCAATGTGCGCCACTTTAAGTATGTACGGGAAATCGTTTGTTAAAATGGTCCATAGATTTAACATGGAAATGGGTTTATAGGGACAAAAGGATTTATAGGGACAAACGGGAATGTCTGTATACACATACACATAGACAAACAAACAAACACAAACAAATACTAACACAAATGACAATGATAATGAGTAGTATCTCTTTTATAAGAGATGTGGGTGACCTTGAAAAGGACCGTTGGGGTTGTTAACCAAAGTGAGTTAACACATATCACACCTCTTCACTGGTCTTCTTCTCCTTAAACTTCTTCTCACAGCAGGTCCGTAGATTAAGACCCTCTTTAGACAGCCTTGTCTCTCCACATAAATTCTTCTCTTCCATATCGCTGTCTCTCTGATCCTGGTAATAGCCCAAGATGCTTACACATACATCAGGTAGTCCGGGTTAAACAGCATCCCCGAAACGATCGTTGAAGATTCTACTTTAGTATACATCTTGTCTTGAGAACAAGTGAAACCATAGGAGAATTCACTGGTATATATAGCCAAAGATCGGATCGAGATGGACAGAAATGTTCCACCAATCCAAACGCGCTTTACAAAATTCAGTCAGAGCATGGGGTCTCTCTTTCAGTCAGAAGAGAGAGGACGCGTTACGTTACATTCAGTATATCGGCGTAACAGCGTTCGTACGGTTTATCATTACGGTATAGTTTGAGTATGACTGAAACAATGAAGACGATATATTGTGGTGTGCTTGCTGTGAATACTCGGAGTGATAGTACTACGACTACGAATGCAGTTGTAAACAGAATCCTTCTTCTAGAAGAGGATAACTTTAATTTGGATTTGGTTGATTTTCTGTAGTCTTCGCAAGAATATTTGACTGTGACGGTAGTGCCACCTTCATGACCTTCTCCATCGTTACCCTTGGCGGATGACTTTAGAAAGAGACATATTTGCAGCGTCAGAGAGAAGCAGAACAAGTATTTGTTCAACAACAACAACGAGAGGAAAGAAGAAAACAAGAAGAAGAAAAGAGGAAAAATTTGAAGTATGAAGGACAAAAGGAAGGGAGTGAAAACAAAACGGTGAGTCTGCTAGAAGACATTTTGACCGAGTTAAAGTATTTGAGACAAATGTATCAGACTTCTTTAACTCAACCCAAGAGAAAGAAACCTTCACGGGCTAAGCTTTCTTAGCTCAATATTTCATCCACGCTCACTAGCACTGAGATACCAGCAGCAGTGACTACTACTACTACAACTACCAAAGCAGCATCATCAGCAAGAGGAGGAGTAGGACTTGGCCGTGGAAAGGGATTGAGGCAGTTAAAGCTCATGATGCCAAATCCATGAGTTTGTCAAAAACAAACATCCAACGGTCCTTTTCAGGGCTATCCACATCTCTTAGAAAAGAGATACTACTAAATGATTGCAAAAAACAAGTAAAACTTAAAGCCCTTTTCCCCCATCATTTGATGGTGTGTGGGTGTAGCGGACCAAGCAAAGCGTTATTGGTGGACGACATTCGTAGTACCAAACGCAGTATCGTCCAAATTAACAACTCCCAACATCAAATGTGCTCAGTCTGGGCTATCGTCTTGGGGCGAACGTATACCGACAAGAATGAGACCGCAAAATGGAAAAGAGCATGGGGGAGTATTCGAAAATTGGACAGAGCCAAACAACGAAGAGAAGCAGAACTCCTGTCACAACAGGCAGGTATTTCGAAAGAGACCGTGTGCCATTCCTCAAATGCAAAAACTTCAAGACGTCTTGGCTCCTCGTTATACGTTGAAAGTATACCCTCACGTGGTTCGCGGAGCTTAGGTGTTTCGAGGACCAAATTTCACAGACGGAAAATACATTCATGTGTATCATTATCAAGAGCATTTCCATACCATCATAAGTATCACAGGATTTCTTAGATATGCTTACTACTGAGAGAAATGTGATCGAGGATTTGCCATCTGGAGCAACACATTCAATGTGAAGAGAGATGTCACGGCTGTTTAGCGTCCAAATCATGCCTTCATGAAGGAAAAGAACACATTTATTGCTCTTCTTGGTAGTAAACCTTTGTTAGCCCCACTTGTTACGAACAGCATTGTATGAAACAAGTTCACCAACAGAAAAGTGCTTGTGAATTATTGAGATTTTGCTCCACTTGTGGATATCTTATTTGAACTAATAACTAAAAGAAACGTGTTTCTTCAGGAAGGAAAAGATGCCGTTTTTGTGACCAAATCGTGGACTTTGAACATCAATGCTACATCCAAAAATATGACAGTGAACTAGAGGAAGACATCAAGTAAGACCAGCACAAGAAGAAAAAGAAACAGATGGATTTTTATTTTTTAATTGTTAATCTACGCAAGAGACGGGTGTTCACATCCCTAATTTCTGCGTAGCTCATCGGGCTTGTGAGAAGTGCATACAAGAACCTATATTTTTTCAATGTCCCAATTGTAGTAAGATTCCAGGAGGACATGAACAAATCTTTCGAGGACCCCGGATTTTAGATCCTACCGACGACACTTGGAGCGTGGACTGTCATCGATATGCCACAGTCATGGCTCACAATTTCTCGGGATAAGATGGACAATTTCTGCTTAAATATTATTCAGAACAAGGTTCCGAATGTCCCAAAATTACCAAGAACGGAGCCAAACTCATCTACATGAAAGTGGGACAAATACAGTTCAAAGATTCCCTGAGTTATATAGCCATGCCTTTGAGTAGAATGTCTAAAACGTTTGGAATGATAGAAATGGCAAAAGGTTATTTTCCACACTTTTTCTATAACGGAGCTAATCAACACGCTGTGCTCCCGCATTTGCCTGACGTTCACTATCACGACCCTGACGGTATGCACACCGAACACCGAGAAGCCTTCTACGCTTGGTACCACAATCACGCTACAAACCTGTTTGACTTTCAAGAAGAAATGTTGAAAAATTGCCAATCAGATGTGGACATTTTACGCGGTTCTGTGGAAAATTTCGACAATTATTTCTAGATCACGGAAGTATCGATCCTTTGAAGGAAGCTTGTAGCCCTGCCAAAGCGTGTGGATTAGTCTACTGAAAGAAGTTCATGCCTGAGAACAAACTAGCCATCATACCCTCTTAATCTTATCTCTTTAGCCGTCGATATTCCGCCAAAGCTTTGCGCTGGCTGCATTACTTGTGTGAAAGTGAGGACAAATGGATACAACATGCCAGAAATGGGAGAGAGAGAAAAGGAAATTGGAAGTCTTTCTGCGGATGGTTGGGATTTAGAAAACCCTCAGATCGTCTACGAATTCCAGGGATGTTTACTTCACGGATGCCCTACCTGTTTCCCTCAACGAAACCTGAAAAGTCTTTTCTCAGAGTTCACCAGGAAAGAGTTGCACGAGCAAACATACCAACGACGTCTGAAATTAGAAAGACAAGGATACCAAGTGATAGAAATGTGGGAGCACCATTACGATCGACGTTTGAAAACTGATCCAGAATTTAGACGCATCGCCGAAAATTACGACGTGGTAGACATCTAACCTCTGAATCCAAGCGACAGTTTGTTGGGAGGACGAAGCAACGCGATAAGCTTGCTGTACGACGTGGACGAATCGCAAATAGAAGGAATCAAATATATCGACGTGTGTTCATTGTATCCTTGGGTGGGCAAATGTGCTTGATTCCGTAATGGACATCCTGAAATGACGACATAACACATTGACGTGGAACACATTCGTCAATACGAAGGATTGATCAAATGAAAGTCTTACCTCCCACCCTCTTGTACCATCCTGTCTTACCACATCATTACCAAGGAAAACTGGTGTTTCCTTTATGCCGTATGTGTGGTGAAATATGTAATCCAGACCAATTTTGCAACCACAAAAATGAAGAACGCGCTTTGACAGGAACGAGGGTGAGTGTCGAATTGTTTCGTGCTCTAGATCGGGGATACCGTTTGTTAAAAGTATACGAAATTTGGCACTTTTCCACTACAGAACAATACCAAAAGGATGATGACTCGAGTCCAGGAATTTTCTCAGGCTACGTCAACGAATTTCTCAAACTGAAACAAGAAGCGAGTGGCTATCCCTCTTCGTGTCTGACGCCAGAAGACAAAGAGACATTTAAAGAACGGTACCGCTCTTTAGAAGGCACATATTTAGAAGACGTGGAAAAGAACAAAAGAAGATGATCGTTTGCCAAAGTTATGTTAAATTGTTTGTGGGGAAAATTAGCACAGCGTCTGATATTGCCCAAGACGGAATACTTGGCAGATCCAAGCCGCTACTTTTAACTGGTAGAAGACAAAGGAAAACTGATGAAACACGTGGAAATCCTCCGGAAAGTCTGGTCTTGGGTAATTATGAAGAAGCGACAAAGTTTGCAACCACGACCCGTTTGGTAATGTCATTATTGAAGCGTACGTGAAAACCAATGCCAGTTTAAAATTGTATGATGATTCCTTGGAACTTTTAGGAGATCGACTGTACTTTGACACCGACAGTTGTCGAGATAGCCAACACCCAACAATTGAAGGGGATCGTTTAGTTTCATGGACGGACGAGCACCCAGAAGATACTATCGTCAGTTTTGCTAGCGGTGACCCTAAAAATTACAAATACCAATACCGAGACCGACAAGGAGAAATTCATACCAAATGCAAAGTCAGAGGACTGACACTAGACTATCAATTGAGTCAGTGGTGAACTTTGATTTTTTTAAAGAAACTTTACTGTCTGGACAAGATCAAGACTTTCGCGTGAAAACATTGGATCCCCATAAATTTGTGCGTTTGCAAAATCACCAAATTTTCAGTCGCCCTTTAGAAAAAGTCCATCAAATTGTGTACCAGAACGAGTGCGACTTCAGACCACATCACTTCACGGTACGGACATACTGAGCTCCAGTATCAAAAGGTACAAGTTCCATGACCAACACTTCATTGTGAATACAAACGTTGACCGAGAAAGAAGATGAATAATTCCAACCGAGTGAGGGACTCACTATGAACTCCAAGTTCAATTTTGAAGCCAGTACACTGGCAATGCTACTGACGAACTCGACACAGAAACCGAGTGAGGGGTCTACTGTGGACTCCAAGTTCAATCATGAACTCGAGTGCGATGCTGTGCCTTGCGAGTATTGTGATGCCGTACTCTGTGATATTATTGATGCAGAACGACCTTGCCGGTCTTCTACTACCATTGAAAGCGATGCGGTTCGTGTGTCACAAATCGAATCGCATAAGGAAGAAAGAACCTTCCTGGAGAAATCAGAGACACTGAATTCAAAAGAGACTATTAGAAGAACACCAGTGCGTGTACGTCGATTTTAATGGGACACACATAGATCGAGAATATTGTACACTTTCTTGTTTATATGCAGCTGCAGTGATTTTAATTTGTGCCACATTGATGTACGTAGCCATTTATCTCTTACGTGTTTTCGTGTTTTAATTTTTGACATATAAATATGTTTGTGGTGACACTTTTTGAAAACATTAAACGTGTATCCAATGTATAAAATGTATTGTGTCTTTCATGATCATTTCAAAATTCTTAATACCATATTCATGGCTGCACCTTTCTCATCCTCCTCCTCTTCTGTTCTGAATGTGATTGGCGAAAAGTTAGATCGTCAAAGTTGGGAAGCCTTATATTTTTGCTGGACCGAGTGGTTCAGGCAAAACTGGATTTGTCAAACGCGTGATCAAACACAAATCCCATTTGTTTGATCGTCCACCTCAACGTATTGTGTGGTGTTAAAGAGAGTGGCAAACACCTTACTCCAGGAAAGTCAAGGAGAATCCATTTCGTTTGTAGAAGGCATTCCTCGCGAAGACGATGGGATCGTGTCTGACTTGAGTAAAACACATCTAGTCATCTTCGATTACATGTTAGGAGAAGACGAAGAAGAAATTAAACTTCGGTTTAACGAAAAGGACATCATTTTAATGCTAGTATTAGTTACATTACTCAAAATTTGTTTCAACAAAGTAAAGAACATCGTACCATCAGTCTCAATGCCCATTATATTGTGTTGTTTAATAGCCCAAGAGACAAATCTTAAATGAAAGTGTTAGCCAAACAGTTAGGAACCCCTTGGCTGAAGTATACGTACGACGATACTACTCAAACACCTCATGCCTATTTACTCATCTATTTAAAACCAACCACTTTCGAATATTTGAGATTTTGTACCAGTTTATTTCACCATTGGTGTCAAGAAGGATGTCCTGTCATTTACACATCTCCTTTGGCGACTCTTCGAAGAAAGAAAAACTATAAAATCATACTACACGTCTGTTCTTTCAAACAGTATTCAGCATGACTTTTGTTCATTCTCATCCTCCTGCCAAATTGATCGTTGCGCTGTATGGCATCAGTCGCGAAAAAATTAAACAAGTCCATACACATTTGTTAGAAGTCAGTCTCAAAGAAGTCTTACGATGCTTTACTTTGACAGCACGTCAATTACTTCAAGGCATCATTCACATACCCAATAAAACCAAACGCTTTTTTGAAAACATAAAAGTGAGTTGTCACAAATGGCAGATCCAAGAATCGATACACAAACAAAAAAAAAGTCTCATTATTCGTTCTCTTTTGAAAAGGGATCCTAATGCCGAAGCTAAAACGAGGAAGAAAAAAGCCAAATCTCCCATAAGATGGCAAAGTACAACAACAACAGCACATAAGAAAAAGAAAAGCCTCAAGAAGAAAAGCTCCTCGAAGAAAAAAACACCTCCTCCTGCCAGAAAAGAGGGTACTGCTGCTAGGACGCGCACGTACTCTAGACAACCACGCAGCGCAGTAACAGTGTCTCCTCCTGCCACTTCTTCTTCTTCGTCCTTCATGATGATGTCGGCCAAACCTGATTTAAGACCCGTGTTTCCAACTTTGATGACAAAATGGAAATCTATTTCGAAAGGAACTTCTGCGGAGACGGCGACGTCTTCTGCTGCTTTAGCCACTGCTGCTGCAGCTAAAAAGAAGCCTCACCTAACACAAAGACAGAACAGGAGTGTTACAGAGTGTACTGGATTTATCCAAACAAGAACTTACACGATTGAGTCCATTGAAAAAACCTCATCGTCGAGTGCTGCCCACCATGAAGTTGATACGACGTGTTGACCATCAGTGAAGACGAGTTCCAGTATAAAAAAGAAGTGTGTGATCAGATTTATTTACATCAGTAATTTTTTCGCTCCTGAAACAAAAGATGTCACCAAGAAGTGCATACCACCATAGTCGTCCCAAAAAGCCACCGCCGTCTTCCAAAAAAAAAAAAAAAGAAAAAAAAAAAAAGAAAGGAACTTCCTCCTCCTTTAGTTGAACATTGGGATGTTTTGTCAGTCCTGACTAAATAAAATCCTCCGATGTGAAAACAACTCATTCAAAAAGCATCCAAAAAAATCATCGATACCGTGTGTGAATGTTTTTTGAATGTTTTGAAAAGAACGTTACCCTTGTCCAAAATACAGAAACAACGATTATGAAAACATCGGAACGTTCTTCGTCAAATGGTGAAAAATAAAATACCCATCAAGCAAAAGATAAAAATGCTGGTTCAACGAGGAGGATTTCTACCCATGCTGATAGGACCGTTGTTAAAAGTGGCTGGTCCTTTGTTAGGATCGATTGCTGGACCTTTGTAGGAATAGTCGTGCGATAAAGAGGGGAAGAAAAAGAAGATACAAGGACACCCTTTTCTGCAAAGACAGCATACTTGTACCTTTGGATTTTATGGAAGGGCGAAAACTTACTTTACTTCCATACAAACGATGGATGGAACTCCATCGTTGGTACGAACAACAGATACTTCATTTACCTCCAAATATTAATCTCACTGAGATGTCACAGTTACAACAAGAATTATAACGTTGCTGGATCGAACAGATTTGTCAGAAACAACAGAAGAAGAAACACAGAAAAGCAGGGAATACAAAAGTTACAAAAGACATAAAGAATAAAGTTACCACTTCACAACATACTCCTATTACTCGTTGGACACGTCAAGCCTCGTCCAAACCACCAATACCACACACATCTAAGAGTAGTATCGAACATTGGGTGACTTATTAAGGGGCAACACTGTCAAGTCCATCATCACGGAGACACTTGTAACTAGCATTTACTACAATCTTGCACATGTTGCTCTTTATGGAGGAGTTCAAACATTGTATTGTGCTGCTAAAACCAAACTTAAACGTGTACGTTTGCCAGGGCTACGACAATGGTTACAAGAACAATCGACGTACACGTTACACAAACCCAATCGACGACAATTTTCCAGAAGTCAAACCAAAGTTGCTGGCATCGATCATCAATGGCAAGCAGATTTAGGGGATGTCTCTCATTTGGCAGCTTACAATCGTGGTTACAAATATTTGTGTTGTGTCATTGACGTGTTTTCAAAATCAGCTTGGGTCGTTCCTTTGACTTCTAAAACCAGTTCTGAGTTAGTACGAGCTTTAAAACTGATTTTCAAACAAAGTGATTGTCACCCTTTACGATGGCAAACAGACAAAAGCACCAAATTTCTGAACCAAAAAGTTTTTCAAAAAGAATTGAAACAACGACACATTCACTTTTTTATCACTGAAAATCCTGAAACAAAAGTGAGTGTCGTGGAACGTTTTCAAAGAACTTCGAAAGAACGCATGTGGAAATATTTTACACATCAACACATTCTCAAGTACATCAACGTATTACCACGTCTTGTCAAAGCTTACAATCAATCGTACCATCGTAGCATCGGATGTGCATCCGAATAAGTAACCCCTGAAAACGAAGTGATGGTGTTCGATCGATTGTATGGAACGTCAAAGATTGGAAAAAAGAAAAAAGATGTGTTAAAGACTGCAGATTGGGTTCCCATAGGAAAAACCAAACGTACTTATGACAAAGGTTATTTACCTAACTGGACCACCGAATTGTTTCGTGTCACTGGACAAGGCCGTGGACGTGATCCTCCTGTCCATAAATTGGAAGACATGCACGGAGAAGTGTTAAAAGGAGCATTTTACTTGCTTGAGTTACAACGAGGGGCCAAACGAGAAGACGACGTATACAATATCGAAAGCATTCTTGTTCGAAGAACATGCAAAGTGGGCTTGGATTGCCGCTTCACAAGTCATCTACTATAAGAAGAAGAAGATGTATCTACCATGTCGTTAAACACAACAACTACCTCTCCTTCTCAGAGTTCCTCTCTCCAAGAATTACAGAAACAACCACTGTGGGTGTGGTGTAGTGAACGTGTTCCTAAAACTCAAATCGTCTTTTTCTGCCAAATCTGTGTGGTCTATTGTGTCATTGGAGCAGCGATTACCTATTTGAGTTTGCAACAAGGAGACAAATAATTGTGAACCCTTTTGCTCAGCAGCTGTATTGGTTATCTTCTGCCCAGTCCTTCCTTGAAATATACGACGGACGGTGACAAAAGCAACAACGGTAGCTTCATTGCTAACGCAAGTGATCATTCTTTTAGTCACAACAACAGCAACAACCCTCTTTTGGAACATTTAAAATATCATTATCCTTTGACATCGAGTGATTCCTTTGAAACCAGAACCATCGAACTATGAATAACCAATTTTATTTAACCTTACCGAGTGACAGTTCTATGGATGTGTTTTCCAACAACACCTTATGTTGTTTCACAGCCAAGTTACTTCAATCCATACAATTGGATCACGAAGCTCATTGGGAAGTGGCTTTGGTAGAAATCATTCATCCTACACAAGCCCTCAATATCAACGAAGATCAAAACTCTTTCATCGTTGATATCCTGAACGAACAAGTTCAAAAACAGTTGGACAAAAATGATCCTGGTTTGTACGAATCCAAAAAACCATCACTCACTAATCCTCCATTGACTACCTATACCATGAGAATTCCTATGGGGTATTATTTTAATGCTCAATATCTGGTGGAAACAATTGCGGCGATTTTTAATGACCAGTTTGGTAAAGCCTTGGAGAAAGCTAGCAAACGTGTACTGATCGAGTACTATAAACTTGCTCATAGATTTCAAATTGCATTTTTCGGACGGTAAAATATTGTCCATTACTTTTTTGTCCCGGTTTGTTTGATATTTTGGGTGGATACACTGCTCTGACTCCTGTGAAAGACGTTGACAGCAACGATCGATTCTACAAATATTTTCGTTACCCTGTCAAATTAAATGAAGGACTCATTTTATTGTTTGTGTACTCGCATCTGGTCGAGTACAACGTGGTGGGAAACACATCTGCTCCTTTTCTGAGTGTCATTCCTTTCAAAGTGGATTCTGCCATCACTGCTTACGAAGAAGGTGGAAACACGTATCACGTATCACCGTGAATTTGTACATCCTCATGTACCTTCTAGTCAGTAAATCGTATTTTGACAGTGTCAACATTAGTATAAAAGGAGATCTGGCACACAATATTTTGTTCTCCAAAGGAAAAGTCACGGTGAAACTACATTTTCGAAAACGATTCTCCAGTGAATTGTAAAACAAGATGTATCCTGTGTACCAAGGAGTCGCTCAACAACGAGGACATGGTTTCGGAGATATGCTAAAATCCGCTTTTCGTACGGTAGCACCTGTCTTGAAACCCATGGTGATTCGAGGATTACATGCATTAAAAGATATCGCCTTGACGGAAGTAAAATAATGTCAACAAAACGTTCTCATTGAGAAACAAAATCCTAAAGATGCCTTTGTGAGAGCAGGAAAAAATGTGTAGCTGCAAACTATAAAAGATCTTTTGGGTCGCCGCCAAGACACCCCTATAAATTAACTTAACATTTCTGGCCCAGGCATTACTTCGTCCTCAACGTCACGGCAAGGACAAGGCAGAAAGAGACATCGATGCACCTTAATATCAGCATAGCATGGATACTTACCCTTACCGAGTGTACCTGGAAAATCTCTTGACGTACGGAGTAGAAGCCAAGAACACACATCTGGATGCTTCCGTTTTATGGAAACCTGACTCGTCGGACAAGTTCAACGACACAGCACTGATTGCGGCTGAGGACGCAGCTTGGAACTGATGGATCGTTTGGATTTGGACATGTGGTTGCAAGACAAGTATTTCTTGAACGGAGTGGATGTATGCCTGAGACTGAATCGAAGTAGTGCCGTGTTTTTGATGGCTAATGCTAACGAGAATACAACCATCATCGAAAAACCAGACTTTACGTCCGCCGTGTAGAAGTCTTACTTAAAGTGGCAAACGACATTAGTCAAACTTTGAGCCTAACGACAGCCACGTATCCAATACGACAAATGGAAGTGAAAACTGTCACCATTGCCTCTGGACTTCGATCCAAGATCGAAGATCATGTTTTCCAAGGAATGATCCCCAAACGTTTGCTCATTGGCATCTTCCGTAATGCAGCACTCAACGGAGTCATCGATCAAAATTCTTTCGAGTTCCAACACTTCAACGTCTCCAAGATAGAAGTCACTCAAGATGGCGATACGTTGTGAACCAGATCTTGTGAACCTCACTTTTCCCAGAAAAAATACTTGAGATCTTGCTTGACCCAGTTTGAAGCCACAGGACAGTTAGGGACCGACAGCAGCTACGGTATTTTGTACGACGATTTTGCAGGAGGATATGCTTTGTGGGGATTTGATTTTACTCCTGACCAAGGCAGCGACGAAGGACATTTTCACCCTACAAAATTATTCCAACTTCGTGTGGAACCTCAGTTTTCACTAGCTTTGGCAAATACAGTGAACGTTATCTTGTATGCAGAATTTTACGATACTCTGGAAGTCAACAGTTTGAGAGAAGTGACTCTAGACTATTAGAAAAGATGGAACACGAAGAACCTATGGATATAGACAATGATGATATTTTTTTATCCAGAACAACTACAACAGCCACAAACCACAAGTGAAGAAGATGGCCAAGATGGCCTGAACAAGAACAGAATTTAGTCTCCTGTTTTGCTCGGGACTTGGCTGAAAGAATTACAGGCCTGACCAGAGTACATTGTTACGGATGTCAAATCGATCAGTCTAGGCAGAGATAACACCAAAAATGTATGATGATGAGTTCAGAAGAAAAGTTTGAAGAGTATCTGGATGCGGCATGGTCTCTCCTCTCAGAAGAGACGATTTTGAGAAAGTTGTATAACGACTTGCGTGATCATTCCTTTCCTCCATTGACAACTCTGGAGACAAAACGCATCGAAGCTCAATTGCACCAGAGTAAAGAGACTACCCGTGGTTCATCGAGTTATTTGACAGAACTTTGCAAGGAAAAAGTAAGGTGTGAATTGATGACTTATCATTACCTGTGAAAAAAAAAGAAAAAAAAAAACAAAAAAAAGAAAAAAAGAATGGACCAGGAACTCATTAGGTAGCTGTTTACTTTCCCAACGATCACAGTGTGGACTATTTTGATTCTTATGGATTACCTCCTTTGGAAGACGACATCATTGACTTTATGAGAAGAAATGCTGTATCCACTAGATTCAATATTGTGAGATTACAAGAATCAGATTCCAAGGTGTGTGGACAATATTGCGTGTATTTTCTTCATCAAGGCAGTCGTGGATTTCCCGTAGAACATTTAGTGACTTGTTTTGATCGTGAGTACTCTAGAAACGATGATACAATAGAAAGATGATTTTGTGAACATTATGGTCATCTCTTGCCTTTAGCTCCGAAACTTTGTGTGCATCGATGGCAATATGAATGTGCCTTAGATCATTGGAAGTCAAGTTTGACTCCACAACGTTGTCAACCCCGTAACTATGTTCATGTTTAATAGTGTTTGTTTGTTTGATTTGACTTCTTTTTCTTCTTCTTCTTAGTATTAAGCATGTTGATGTTTTGAATAACAAGGGTGTTGTCTTGCTCTTTTACATCTCTCTATCGATCTTAGTCATATGAACATGCTCTTTCACATTTTTCTCCATCGATCTGGGTCATGTTTTCCTTCACATCAGTGCTTCAAGCATATAACGTGGTGCGTTCACCAGTCTGGTCACGTCATTCGAGTCAATAGCGAAGAGAGCAACGAGCATATCAATAAAGAGCGCTAATGATGGAAGTTAGTGTAATGATTTCAGCCCAAGCACTAAGTGCATTCAAAGGCCTTGACCTGAGAGTAGCATCAGGATGGAGCTTAAGAGCACAGGAGAAGAGAACGACTCTTCTCCTGATATGGGAAGATTGAATATACGAGACACGAAGTCCCATAGGACCTAGGAGAGGGAGAAGGCAGGCGCAGACGAAGCAACATACACAGACTCACCGACCGAGCGCGCTTTCCAAGGCATCGCAGTGCGCAAAAAGAGAACAATCCGTACTGCCATCTGCACCACCACCAACATCGGAGACAAGACAGCAGGGGGCTGGACAAGGAAGGATGGAAGGAAGGATGACAACAGAAAACGTTGCCGGGGACACCAAGCAGCAGGGGGCTGGTTAGAGGACACAACCTTCTCATCCCTCCCCAGCAACGACAATGAACCCCAAGCAAAAGCAGCAACAACAGTAGGAACAAAAAGAAAGAAGCTCAAGAGGAAAGGAAGGAAGGAAGGATCATCAACCAAAAGAAGCGGCGGAAGTGAAGAACCAACCATCAACCCCATTAACAGCAGCAACAACGACAACAACATCTCCCCACTAGTAACATCGACACCATAGCCTGCGGCGAGCAGTGCCACAAATCCTCATCTGCTTGCGAAACAAACATGGAAATGTATTTATGATATATTACAACACGTGGAAGCGGAGAATATCTGAAATGATCGAGAAGAGGTTCTGACCTTCATAGAGGATCATTGGACAATTATGGTGGCCAAACACGGGGATTAGAAAATAAGCAAAGACCGAATAAAAAAGGCAGCAAACAAACATCAAGAGAAAAGGAGAGAAATACAGAGAAACTCCGATCCAGTTTGCAGGTGTGATTTACAACTATCTATTTCATCACCACAAGATAGACAACCCCCTCGTAGGATACGACGCAAGCATACAATATTTGGACGTAGCAGACCTCATCGAACCAGGCAGCCCAAAAGAATGCCCAAGATGGAGTTTCAGGCCGCCGGAACATCTGAGTACCACCCTGCTTCCGCCTTCAGGAGTACTACCCAGTCCTTCTTAGGGCAGGAAAGAATACCTCAAATGCCTGAGGGTTTTCACTTTGGTTTGAAAACAATTCCGATTTAAAACTTTTTAAATGAATTAATTAATTTGATCCTTTCGACCACCGATTCAAAATACTTACTTAAACCTTTACCAATTACAATCACTAAAACAGTCAAGAGTTATTTTAACTCGGTCTTGATCTCATTTCAGAAAGGTAAAAGTACACTATGTCCACTAAATTCTAATATTAGATATAGAGTAGGAAAATTTAAAACTGGTATGCATGATCTCAATTACAATATGTGGCTTACACACAATTGGTTACTAGGGACAGACCGCAATAGCTAACTGGACTGAATGTGATCATATACGTTCATGGCGTTTCAATTTACTCCTGTTCCGTTTCAAGCCTCTCTTGCCGAGCAAATGCAGCCTCCCCTTACAGATACTGAATTAATTAGCGTGCGGTGCACGCATTAAAGCTTCAAATGGGTGCTTCGCACCCTTTTGAAGAGAAATCGTGAATGGCCTAATGGCCGCAAACGAATTAAATTTAAACTAACTAGCTAACAGTCTGGTCACCCTCGTTGACTCGGCAGCCACAACATGACTTCGAAGATTGCCAGATTGCACATACACCGGATAAGGCACCACCTGATCCAGAAGAACACGGACGGGAGACGACCATCTTCCTGAAATGGCTGCGGGAAGAAATTATTAAAGAAAAAGAAGATTGGGACGAGAGACAGAGGCGGTAACAACAGCAGCAGCAGAGGTAACAACAGCAGCAAGAGGGAAAAGAGGTGAAGTGCAAGTTCGAGACGGAGTAGTTCTTCTATTTTAGAGGAAGCAAACCCTCTTCTGTATTGAAGCCTGTGGTGAGAAAGGATCGTCCTCCAAGAAGATAAAAAAAACCCAGGACGACTCACCAAACAAAACGGTCTTTTTCAGGGCCACCCACATCTCTTAGAAAAAAGATACTAATTCTATTTCCAAACACTTTGTGTTTGTATGTTTGGTGTATGTGTCTTTGTCTTTTTCCCACAAAAAAACCCTTTCATTATAAAAATGTGTGTTTGTTGAGCATAATAGTGTGTGGTTGTATGTTGAATCCAGGTCAGAACTGCCTCCACCACCAAGAACAACGCTTCTCCCAGCTTCGAAAATGCCTGAACAGGGAAGCAAACTTCAATGCCACCACCAGCAGTGCCACCATTACAACAGGGGGCAAGGCTCAGAAGGGAGGAGGAGGGAAAGGAAGAAAAAAGAACTCAAGAGGCCCCAGAGGTAACCAGAAAACAGGAGGCGGAAAGGAGAAAATCCCGCCCACCACGCGAATCAGCAGCGACGCAGCCTGTGCTACAGAAGCAGGGAACGCCGACAATACAGCCGAAGACGAGAGCGATGACAAAGAAAACTCAACAGAAGCAGCAGCCACCATCGCCCACACCCAAACAACTAGTGTCGTCGTACCTCTACCACCAGACTTATGATTATGGACTGGGTGAGATCCTGGAGAATAGAGAAGCTGCAATTCAACACATTGAAGATGTCCGGATGGTCTCTGCATGTTCTAAGAGACTCACATGTGACGGAAGTTTAAATAAGACGCAGAGATCCAGCTTCACTAAGACAGCTGACAACATCAGAGCCCTTTGGGAAAAGTATAGTGGATGCCCAATCCCACTAGCTACTCTGATGTTAAATGAATGGATTGAGGCATGGAAGATCAATTTCCAGCCCGTCACAGTCCGGTCGCCGATGGGAGACCTTGTGGTTGCAGACCTAATCGATCCAGGAAGCTCCAAGGGTCGCATTAGACGCAAGTTTAAGCCGCTCGACTACCTGAGGCCATACCTGATTCCAGCAATAGAGCTTACCCTTCATCCCTTCTAAGGGCTAAAATAATTGCCTCTATTGCCAAAGAGTTTTCTTTTCGGCTCAGCAAGCCCAATTCGATAATAACTCTTTTAATACTCAAATACGATCCATTCACACACCGTTCCAAAATGATCACTCGATATTACCTAATTAAGATCACAAAATCAAAATTAATGGGTTACATTAACCCGTTATTGATCTAGTTTTTGAAAAATGTAATGTACACTATGTACACCAAAGTCTAAAAGTGATAAAAATTGGGAAATTTATAAAACTGTTTAGATTGATTTCGATTATAATATGTGCTTAACACACAATTGGGACAGCCCAATTTAGCTAACCGGGGAGAATTTGATTTTGATTTTGTAAGTTCGTGGCGTTTCAGCTTACTCCTATTCTGCTTCGCGCCTCCCTTGCCGGGTCCTTGCAGCCTGTCTCTCCAGACATCTAATTAATCAGTTTGCCGTGCACGCAGTAATACATCAGATGGGTTTGCCGGGCAACTCATCTGACGAGTAAATTAAACACCCTCTCATTTCGCGCCTCCAATGAACCCACAAAATAGGGAAACCATGCAGCGAGGGAGCGGTGTATTAATTAAATAGGGCGCTGTGCGCCCATTAACCACTCGCACATGACCGAATGGCCGCTCGCGAATATAATCTAAAATCAGTCAGTCAGTCTGACTACCATCGTTGACTTGTCAACAGCTAAAAAATGATGAAGAATACGACCGGAAAGATGAGTGATGACGATGATAAAGCTGATGATGAATTTGTGTTGATGGTGATAATAAAGCTGATGATAATGTTGTGCTGCTGGTGATGATAAGGATAAAGCTGATAATGAAGTTGTGTTGATGATAATGATAAAGCTGATGATGAAGTTGTGTTGATGATGATGATGATAAAACTGATGATGAAGTGTTGTTGATGATGGTGAAAAAGCTGCTGATGAAGTTGTGTTGAGGTTGATAATGATGATGATGAATTTTTGCTGCTGTTGATGATAAAGCTGATGATGAATTTGTGTTGATGGTGATAATAAAGCTGATGATGAAGTTGTGCTGCTGGTGATGATGATTATAAAGCTGATAATGAAGTTGTGTTGATGATGATGATAAAGCTGATGATGAAGTTGTATTGATGATGATGATGATAAAACTGCTGATGAAGTCGTGTTGTTGATGATGATGATAATACTGATGATGAAGTTGTGTTGAGGTTGATAATGATGATGATGAAGTTTTGCTGCTGGTGATGATAAAGCTGATGATGAATTTGTGTTGATGGTGATAACAAAGCTGATGATGAAGTTGTGCTGCTGGTGATAATGATTATAAAGCTGATAATGAAGTTGTGTTGATGATGATGATAAAGCTGATGATGAAGTTGTATTGATGATGATGATGATAAAGCTGCTGATGAAGTTGTGTTGAGGTTGATAATGATGATGATGAAGTTGTGATGATATTTATGATGGTAAAGCTGATGATGAATTTGTGTTGATGATGATAATGATGATGATAAAGTTGTGTTGATGATGATGGTAAAACTGATGATGAAGTTGTGTTCATGATAATGATGGTAAAGCTGATGATGAATTTGTGTTGATGATGATAAAGCTGATGATGAAGTTCTGTTGTTGACGACGACGACGACGACGATGATGATGATGATGATGAAGAAGAAGAAGAATAAGAAGAAGAAGTTGTATTGATGTTAATGATAAAACTGACGATGAAGTGGTGTTTATGTTGATAAAGCTGTTGATGAAGTTGTGTTGATGTTCATGTTCATGGTAAAGCTGATGATGAAGTTGTGTTGATGATGATACCGTTGATGATAGAGTTGTGTTGATATTGATGATAAAGCTGATGATGAAGTTGTGTTGTGTTGATGTTGATGATAAGCTGATGATGATGAAGTTGTGTTGATGATGATAATGATGATGATAAAGTTGTGTTGATGATGATGGTAAAGCTGATGATGAATTTGTGTTGATGATGATAAGGATGATGATACAGCTGATGATGATGATGATGATGATGATGATGATGATGATGATGATGATGAGGAGGAGGAGGAGGAGGAGGAGGAGGAGGAGGAGGAGGAGGATGAGGATGAGGATGGTGGTGATGAGGATGAGGATGAGGAGATGGATGATGATGATAATTATAAAGTTGCTGATGAAGTTGTGTTGATGTTGATGCTAAAGCTGATTATGAAGCTGTGTTGATGATGATGATAGTACCTACGTCTTCATTGGTAAAATACCAACTACTACTACTACTACTGCTACTACTACTAATACCAATACTGATAATAAAGTGATGATGAAGATGAATAAGACGATGTTTTCATTACTACTACTTTTACTACTACTACTACTAATAATAATAAGTCACGCAGACAGTGCATATATGCCACGTGATTTAATTATGTAACTCTGAATCTAACAGACGACGCAAAAGTGTAATTTTCCCATTTTCCCACGTGATTGAGCACTAGATTTGATTACTTAACTTAATTGGCTAAACCTTTCCAAATCGATTACCCAACTGACTTACCATTATTTTACCATTATTCCAAGTCGATTACCTACTGACTTACCATTATTCCAAGTCGATTACCCAACAGACTTACCATTATTCCAAGTCGGTTACCCAACAGACTTACCGTTATTCCAAGTCGGTTACCCAACAGACTTACCATTATTCCAAGTCGGTTACCCAACAGACTTACCATTATTCCAAGTCGATTACCCAACTGACTTACCATTATTCCAAATCGATTACCCAACTGACTTACCATTATTCCAAGTCGGTTACCCAACAGACTTACCATTATTCCAAGTCGGTTACCCAACAGACTTACCATTATTCCAAGTCGATTACCTACTGACTTACCATTATTCCAAGTCGGTTACCAAACTGACTTACCATTATTCCAAGTCGATTACCCAACAGACTTACCATTATTCCAAGTCGGTTACCCAACAGACTTACCATTATTCCATGTCGGTTACCCAACAGACTTACCATTATTCCAAGTCGGTTACCCAACAGACTTACCATTATTCCAAGTCGGTTACCCAACAGACTTACCATTATTCCATGTCGGTTACCCAACAGACTTACCATTATTCCAAGACGGTTACCCAACTGACTTACCATTATTCCAAGTCGGTTACCCAACAGACTTACCATTATTCTAAGTCGGTTACCCAACAGACTTACCATTATTCCAAGTCGGTTACCCAACAGACTTACCATTATTCCAAGTCGGTTACCCAACAGACTTACCATTATTCCAAGTCGGTTACCCAACAGACTTACCATTATTCCATGTCGGTTACCCAACAGACTTACCATTATTCCAAGACGGTTACCCAACAGACTTACCATTATTCCAAGTCGGTTACCCAACAGACTTACCATTATTCCAAGTCAAGTACCCGACTGACTTTACCATTATTCTAAGTTGATTATTACCCAACTGACTTACCATTATTCCAAGTCGATTGCCCAACTGACTTACCATTATTCCAAGCCTATTACCCAATTGACTTACAATTATTCCAAGCCGATTACCCAACTGAGTTACCATTATTCCAAGCCGATTACCCAACCGAGAGACCATTATTCCAAGTCGATTTCCTAGCTGAAAGAGCCGAACACTTAAGTAAACAAATTTCGATGATGTAACGTGATAAATGCCAAGGTATATAAGGAAGGTCCAAATTCAACACACATTTTCTGTCACGGACTTTAATATTCCTGGTTTCCTCAGATTCTTTTGCGTGGAAAATGTATTGTGGATTAGGTTTGCATTTTGTCGTTAGGGCATATATAAAAGGCCAGTGTTGTATTCCCAATGCTGATGATAGCAAGTTCCATGTTTACATGCACGCATATATTACTGCTTATCGCTGAGAGGTAAACGAGAAAGTAGTGTTAAATATTTGGTAATTAGAATGTGTTTTAACGATGCACACGTTGGAGAAATGGAGCAAATCACTGACATTTATTAATATTCAAACTCCAACTGATACTACTTGCGAAGTGGCAAACTTTACACTCGACCAAGAACGAAACGAACAAAATTGCAGTTGCGGTTGTTAGACATCAACAAATTAAAGGGTATAAAATTCATTGACTCTACAATTTATAGGGAATAAAATTCATTGACACTACAATTTATAGGGAATAAAATTCATTGACACTACAATTTATAGGGAATAAAATTCATTGACACTACAATTTATAAGGAATAAAATTCATTGACTCTACAAGTTATAGGGTATAAAATTCATTGACTCTACAATTGATAGGGAATAAAATTCATTGACTCTACAATTTATAGGGAATAAAATTCATTGACACTACAATTTATAGGGAATAAAATTCATTGACATTACAATTTATAGGGAATAAAATTCATTGACACTACAATTTATAGGGAATAAAATTCATTGACTCTACAATTTATAGGGAATAAAATTCATTGACACTACAATTTATAGGGAATAAAATTCATTGACACTACAATTTATAGGGAATAAAATTCATTGACTCTACAATTTATAGGGAATAAAATTCATTGACTCTACAATTTATAGGGAATAAAATTCATTGACTCTACAATTTATAGGGAATAAAATTCATTGACTCTACAATTTATAGAGAATAAAATTCATTGACTCTACAATTTATAGGGAATAAAATTCATTGACACTACAATTTATAGGGAATAAAATTCATTGACTGTACAAATTATAGGGAATAAAATTCATTGACACTACAATTTATAGGGAATAAAATTCATTGACACTACAATTTATAGGGAATAAAATTCATTGACACTACAATTTTATAGGGAATAAAATTCATTGACACTACAATTTATAGGGAATAAAATTCATTGACATTACAATTTATAGGGAATAAAATTCATTGACTACAATTTATAGGGAATAAAATTCATTGACACTACAATTTATAGGGAATAAAATTCATTGACTCTACAATTTATAGGGAATAAAATTCATTGACACTACAATTTATAGGGAATAAAATTCATTGACACTACAATTTATAGGGAATAAAATTCATTGACACTACAAATTAAGGAATATCGGCAAGATGTAGAATAAAGATAGCATTGGTATGAAATCAATAATGATAGCAAGATAAATAAAATGGATATAATATGACGTATGTCAGATTTATTCAATAGTGTTTGTCCCCACCTATAACCCTTCTGTCTAGTAAAAATAGGGGTTTGTGCGCTCGAGTACATTTTGGAATTTTCAGTGGAATAAAATATGTATTTTTTAATTCGCAATATGGATTGTTCATGTCTTTGCATGTACTAAAAATGAAACGGATGATGATGATGATGATGATGATGATGATGATGAAATGATATTAAGAAACTCGTTGATAAGTTCAATGTTATTATTATTATTATTATTATTATTATTATTATTATTATTATTATTATTATACAATATTGTGATACAATCTGTCTGTCCCTGCTGTCGTACGTGTGTGATGTCCTTGAACTTCTCCTACGCCGTTAACGCTAGATACGTTAAAATTGGGGCAATGATAGTCCCGTGCGTGTAGATTGTGCTAACACTTTTAGAACGCTGGGGTGGGGCATGGGTGGGGCTCAGACGGAGGTTATGAGATTACATAAATTTCAATCAACTCTTGAGTTGTTTTGTCTCATATGCCTGAGAATTGGCGTGTGTGATCAATGACTCAAGTGTCAACACATATCAGACAGGGACGCCTGGGACATGCCCCTTGGTTTTTCTTTCACACTAGGTACTTAGACCCTGGGTCATAATATAGAAACGATTGAGATCCCCACCCAATAACCATATATATTCTTATAGGCACGATACGACACATATATGCATTCAACACAGGGGATTTAGCCCCTGTATCGTAATTTAGAAACTTTTCTGATCCACATCCTATAAGAAAATTGACTGTCCATGAAAAGACGAATTTATACATGAAACTGACAGAGACCATCCCTCCCGCAAGGTCTTTAGCCCCTGATGCTATTGCAATTCCCACTTTATAACTATATATGCATGTATTGGTTATGAAAATACAAATGTAGAAATCCAACTTACAATTAGCCACAGGGTCCATCCTTACCCCTAGGGGACTTAACTCCTGGGTCATAGCTTGTATACATTTGAGATCCCCACCCTATTACCATGTTCATAATTATTGAGCATGAAAAGACAAATGCACATACCGAACTGACATTTGCCACTGAGGCAGTCTTTACCATTTGGGACCTACCCAAGAAATTCAGACTTTGCGTGGAGGTCAAACCGGGGAAGCGAGGAGATTCGTATTTTACAAACACATAATTCTAGAGTGATGATGATGATGATAATGATGATAACGATGACGACGATAATGATGACGGTGGGGGTATATTCATACTTCTTGCCACCTCTGTTATAATTACTTAATGATAAAAATCAGAATGCAAATTATATCCCAAATTGGATTCAGCTTTAATGCATTCTTGACAGCGTCATAACAGATGGAATAAACTCCTTTTGCTTTCATTTCACAACTCAGGTCGGCGCAAAACTACTTACAGATGATCTTACAAGAGTGCTCATATGGGTCGAATAATTTCTCTCTTTTGCTAATTTTTCCTGAAATCAAAGTTAAATGGAGAAAAAGCCTTTCTACTGCTTGCTATCAGATTTTAGCATGTGGTGACAGAGGCGTTATGAGAGCTGTAAGCGGAGGCAACCCACGGTGGAGAATATGTATTACGCCTTCGCCTTACTTGCTGTCATGGCGTAGTTTCTGACGTCATAATGTGTGTGATTATACACATGTATTATATAGAAAAAAAACAAATTATGGGTTTATAAGCCTAAATAACACGGTAGTCATGTGATTCAGTTTTACCTATAAGGAAACAAACACCATAAAATCATGTTTGATTATTTCGAGTAAAAGCCCTATGTAACCCTAGTCGTGTTCTTTTTTATTCCCGCGCTTCTGAAGAAACACGGGGATATTGTGATGCAGTCTGTCTGTCCGTACGTACGATCGTCCTTACGAATGTGTGTAATGTCCTTGAACTACTCCTTTACCGTTAAAGCTAGGCACAAATCTGGGGTCAATTATAGTCCTATGGGTTAAGACTGTGCCAACACTTTTGGAATTTTGGAATTTTGATTACACCCATAGGTGAGGAGTGGGTGGGAGAGGGGTGATTCTACATACATTGAACAAAAACCAGAGTTTTATGTCTCAAATGTCAGAGAATTGACATGTGTTATTGGATGTTTCCATACCCCCAGGAGCTTTGTCCCTGGGTCATAACAGAAAGTTTTGAGATCCTCACCCAATAACCATATATAGACTTAATGGACATGATCAGACAAATTCATGAATGCAGCTGATATTGACCACTGTGTCCATCTCTATCCCCAGGGACTTAGCCCCTGGGTGATAACTTGTAAACTCTTGAGATCACCACCCTATAACCATATATAAAAAGGCAGAGTTTTACATGCAGCTGACGTTGGCCATGCCATGGGGTCCATTCTTTCATCCCAAGAGACTTAGACCTTGGGTTATGGTTTGAAAACTGACGATGTTTCCTATTTTATGAATTGTATCGATATTATCTGTCATAGATTTATCTTTGTAAGACCGTTTTTGTGGAATCGGTGTTAGGAAGATATTCTCAAACCGATTAATTAGCCGGTTAGTAGGTACAGTCGTCATACTGAACCGTATTTATAGGATTTTATGGTAGTATAGATTACTTTCGTAACTTGGCCCCTGTGCAAAATTCTTAATTTAAGGATATATTTGGATATTATCACCTGTAAGTGTTTTACAATTAGACATATTTTGTGTATTAGGTATTTGGTGTCTGTTTTGTGGTACATGGCTTGAAATACTGACGTACGGCTTAGAATGGCATGCTGAGAAATCATATAAATGATAAGTAAGAAAAACCATAGAGGTGTGAATTAGTCTCGTGAATGTGTGGTCCTTGCCTTGATTAGAGGAAAATTATTTGTGGTATTTGCACAGTTTAGGACCATCCAGTGGCTGGGTCTACTGTTTTAAGGCCCTTGGAAATAAACGAGAATGAATTACCTGAAGCCGAATTCACGCAGTACGTTTGCCGTTATATTTTTTTCCTGCTCGGTCTTGATGTGACCTTTTCTTGTCACTAGCTGCTTTTCGACCCCTGGCTTGTTCCACTATAATTATGGCATTTAAGAATTTTTTATGGTAGAATGAACGGTAAGACCTGATAAACTCGAATGTTTTCACATATCGGAACAGAGCTCTAGATTTTAAAAACAAACATGGAACTCTTAAGAGGTTTTAACGAACGCCGAACAATGAAACTTCATGAAATGAACACGAGATGTTTTCTCGCACAAATAATAATTCTTATACAAGGTGATAACGGAAGAGATGTAGAAAAACGTAATACAAAATACATTGTGGAGAAATGTGAATATAAGAAACACCAATATACTACGAATTTTTCAATCAACGTATATGGATGGGAATAATTAATCAGCACCATACTTGTGTGAATCCTGTTTTAATTTACCTGTTTCATAAATATATTAAATGAAACACTAGTATATCGTAATACAGTGAAACCCCTCAAAACTGAAAAACTTTGGGACCCAAAAAACATAATTTCGGTTTTGAGAGGTTTTCGGTTTACTAAGGTTTTCTCAGATGTTTTTCTTTTTCTAAGCGCCTATGTGATGAGAGAGAGAGAGAGAGAGAGGGAGAGAGAGAGAGAGAGAGAGAGAATGTAATTATGAGAGAACATCATTGTCCGTGTGTGTAAAAATTAACAAAATTAAGAAAGCTGTTAGATTTTTTAATTTATTTTTTGAAAATATTTAATGAAACATTGGTTGAAAATCACATCCTGTCACATGAATAAATGCAGTTGTTCCACATAGAAATACAGTCATCATCACAAGAAACAATTAAGAAATGATATATTTTTAATACTTTCCTATAAGTCCATTAGAATTATGAATCATAATTCATAATGTTTAAATACTCCGTATAATTCATAATGTTTAAATACTCCGTATAATTCATAATGTTTAAATACTCCGTATAATTCATAATGTTTAAATACTCCGTATAATTCATAATGTTCACAGTTCAAGAGCCTGGCTTGAAGAAGGCATGGAGCAATGTCTGAGTTTTCTCACATCTTTCTTTAACTAATGTGGCCTGTGTTAATGACTTCATTTCTTGTGCCGTAGCCAAATAACGTTCATCCTTAGCAATCGCGAATTTTTCAAATCTCTCTACAAGCTCTAAAACTTCAGGGTATGTCATATCACTGCAAGGTGGCTCAAAACATACATTCTCGTCATCATATTCATCGCTTTCGTCATAGGCCTGACTGCATTCACGAAACTGCGAGACAAGTTCACTCTCCCAGTCATCGGAATTATCCTCAACAGGAACATCATTTTCAAAATTATATAGGCGCTCAGGATCAATGTCCAGTCGTAATTCGAATATTTTCCTCATCGTCATCCTCGTTGACGTTATCATTGTCCGCATTAATGGGAAAGTCGGCTATTTCAAATCACTTCTTGATTGTTCCAGGTATCGTCTCTAAACAGGCTTTTGAAATCCATTGGATAACATCCAACAGAAGTATTTGTTTACAAAGTTCACTAACACTATCCGCACAATCAATCTAAGCCACAAGAGAATGCCGCAGATATTTCCGATATATAGCCTTGAATGCACAGATTATGCCGTGGTAAAGAGTTTGCAAGTGTTATGTCGTGTTAGCTGGCAGGAATTTCAAAGTCACGTGACACCCTGACGAAGGTCAGGTCCGTGCGATCTAGCATTATCCAAGAACATAATGATTTTTCTCTCCTGCCTACTCATGTGTTTTTTTACATTATTTATCCATTTAGTGAATAATAAACATGGCTACTTAACTACATGTGTGTAATAATTTTTCTCCACTGAAAAACATTTGAATGAATCTGACTTTTGTAATACTGTTTTGTCGGTCTTCGTCGGCAAAACATCAAAAGCGAGGCCACAGCTTGGTTAATAAAGCCCTGATATTCAATTTAAAAAACAAACAAAAAAATGTTATATTTATCAGGTATACAAATAAATAGCATAAATCACATTTTGATAATAAGCAGATAAACATAGTCTTACTTAAATGGCTTACCTACAAGCATTTAGTTATTAATAATTCCTTAAAGCTGGCTGTTTTTTTATGGTGCAAAGATTTCAGATTAGCCGTCAGATCTAATATGTGTTGGCGCGCGTGTCGATTATTGTTTTAATCTCGAGTGCCCTTAATACATTTTCCAGATATTTGTCACACAGATAAGCCTACTGCAGTACTTATTAACCCTAATTAATCTGTTACAGCGTGTATCAGGAATCTAGCAACTAAAATCCATTTCCAAGTTTGAAGTGAGTTTCGGTTTTATTGGTTTTTTTAAGCGTAAAATAGAAATTTGGGATCAAAATTTGTTGCGGTATTCGGAGTTAAGGGGTTTCGGTTTACTGCGAAAAAATTATGATATTAAAGAAGGAAAAATTCGGGACTCCAAAAAATTTCGGTCTTGAGGGGATTCCGGTATACTTAAGGTTCGGTTTTGAGGGGTTTCACCTTATTTCTTTTTCCCTTTTTACAATAAATTGGTCATTTGGTTGGATTCATTTTGTGAAATATTGTTGTTCATGTATCATGTGTTGAAGAGGGTATACTAACAGACGTAACACGATGCACGATCACGACAGTATGTAAATAAATAAATTTCTCTATCAATCAATCAATTAATCAACCAATCAATCAGTCAAAGAATCAACCAATCAATCAATCAGTCTCGACTGTGATCACACACATAATTTATAATTGGACCTTCGATTTTTTATTTTAAAAATTTTTTTGTTTGCATCGCACTATTTAAGTCGGTAGTGTATGCAAAATCCTTGCCACATTGAATGACTGGACGTAGAATGTATTGAGTCTTTGTGTTCAATCAGCTTACCACTATTTCATACTACCGGTGTCAGAAGGCGGATTGGTTGTCATTTGTATTTTGGACTAATCGTTTTCTGATATTTCAAACAGAACTGATCTGGAGCAATACTAGAGAAATGGCGGCATGTCGATTTTTTTAAAAAGTAACGTTCTGATCGTCTGTGACTAATCCGGCAAGTTTAGGGCGAAAATTGGTCGAAATCAGCTTTATATTAAATTCCAAAGGCAGAGTTTTGCTGTTTGTATGTTCGGTAAAGTTACAGCACTCTATATCTTTGTTAGCTAGCTTACGGTAAATATTAATTCCAGACCTAGGAAATGTGACTGCCATATTTTGAATTAAATCTGTCATAAAATCAGACGGTCAGGTTCAAAGGTAGTTTCAAGTTTAGAAACGTTACGGTTATGTCGGAAAATTCAACCCTGACATCCGTTTTTGCGAAGAAAATTCTACAGCGTAGACATGTTATTTCATGAGTTTCTTCTTTAGCGTGTAGACCTAGGTATTCATTTTCTTCTGAGCATGGCAGTGATAAATTACCCCCCCCCCCCAAAAAAAAAAAAAAAAAAAAAACACACAAAAAAAATATTGGATTATAATCGAGGCTTTACTTACAGAAAAAATACCGTTGCTGAGTATATATATATCAATTGTTCCTGACATTAAAACATTATCATATTTTTCATTATTTGCATGTTTGCTAATATTCAATAGGGTTTGAAAGCTTGAATAATACTTTTTAAGGTTCTAGTCCTAAATTGAATTGAAACTTGAGCAAAGTTTCTTTTCGTCAAGTGCAAATGCTTGGTGGTGACTGAAATGGTCAGGAAAGCAGACAGAAAGTATACATATGCCCGGGCAACATTGCGGTTTCTTTCCCGTTGAACAAAGAAGGGGAAAACACTCTCTGTCTTTACATATTGTATATTTGTATATCCTCTGGCAGTACAATGTATAAGGTATATACACTTTACATCTTTGATATCCTCCGCCAATACAGTGAATACGGAATATAATCTTTCCCTCCGATAACACAGCGATAGGCTGAAATACAGAGAAAGTCAACTCTTGTGTAATCTCTAATCATTAGACGCCGAACACAGGTCGTGCTCAGTTAGTCCATTACCAGATTCTGTATTTATTGAAAACTGAAGCAATTTGTGCAGGAAAAATGGCACTTCAAAACCATTGTTAATAATACAGTAATATCTACTGATATTAAAACATTGCCATATTTGTATACATATGCTTTAATATTCAATAATATCCAAATTAAAAAATTGAAGTATTTTTGAAGCGTCTAGTATATACATAAATTTGGGCAAAGTTTTTTTCAGTCAAGAGGAAAATGCTTGACAGTGACTGAAATGACCTAGAAAGTGGACAAAACAATACATATGAGCAATCAACCAGTCACTTTCCTTCTTACTGCACATAATTTATAGAAAGGAACTCTGTCTTAACATATTTGATATCGTCCGCATACCAGTATATAAACTTAATCTACAGTAATCCTAGATTGAAATACAGAACAAGCTAATTCTGGTTACTTTTCTAATGATCGGAAGCCAGGCACAGGCTGTACCCAATTAGTCCATCTCCAGGCGCTTGATTTAACGCAAAACTCAGTAGTGATCGTTGCTGCCGTGGGTTGCCAAATACATTTTCCACTTGGCCGACAAAATTATTTCTGGGATCTAGAATATGCCTTTGGCTAATATTTTCTATGCAGGCTGGGCACGTGAAATATATTGTTAAAATAAGTCATCAGAATTATTATTGAGTTAAGAAAATGCCTATCCATGCATTGTATTAGTTTTAAAATTGAGCCAGGAGGTATAAGCAACATTTCTTAAATTCACAGCAGTTGGTTGCTTGAATATTGGTTTCGAAGGTAAACAAATAGGCCACGAAGATGGAGGTTAAATCTATTTAAATCAAGGAAACTACTGGGTGGGGGTGGGGGGTGGAACGTCTTTAATTTGGGATAACATGTAACAATAGAAAGTAGAAGACTGTAACAACTATAAAACAGCAGCAGTATATGTAGTTGTAGTCAATGTTATAGAAACAGTATTAGTTGTCGTCATCGTAGTTGTTGCTATACTACTACTAGTGGCAGCAATACGCTATTTGAAAACATTTTTATTTATGTTTCATTCCAGAAACTAGCACAGAAGTAGGTCCATATTTATCGCAAGTTAGTCCAATTTACAGTTTGAATTTACATGCAAAAGTGGAAAAGTAGTTTAGCTGTTATACAGCCAAAGTCGAAATGGTGCAAACAATCTAACACACTCAACATTTCAAAGGACAGGCAAGCAATTCATTCATTCATCGTGTTTTCACAGTGTTAGACCGGTACTGCGTTTGAATTAAAGCGTCTGAATGCCTATGAAAAGATATAAATAGCCTGTCTACACTTTGATATTTTGACCGAATCGAGCATTGATTGTTCGCACTATTTCGTCGTTGACTATATTTTAGCAACTTAGGTACTGTATTAAGAAAAGTGGACTTCTTTTTCTTCTGCTAAAAAACGACGAGTAGAAACGGTTGAAAACCTAATTTACATTATTCAAAAAGGAATTTCTCTGAATAAGTCGTACATATCGACAGTAATAGAAACACATATACAAATGGCTAAAAAAACCACACATTTTCATGAGGAAATTTATCAGACATTTCCTGTTCCAAATTTTTAATAAATCACGGTTACAATCGGCAGCACAACCGATAATACCGCCACATATCAATATATAGCAGCACAACCGATAATACCGCCACATATCAATATATCAGCAGCACAACCGATAATACCGCCACATATCAATATATATATATATATATATATATATATATATATATATATATATATATATATATATTTGCTGTATGGCGTTTGTGTGTAATGTAAGCATTTATCAACGAAACTTCAGTTACACAAATAGTTTTGTCAAGGCGTGTTTAAACAGAACTGGATATGTGTTCATATAACACAAATGCCCCACCGCCCCCTCTATTGCAGTACAATAAAGTTGTGCTCACTAACATACATACACACACAAAATTGAATGACCATGCAGCTAACAGTACTCGGAAAATTGATTTAAACACAAAACTTGACTAAACTTATTGAAGCAAGAAATATAGGTCACATTCACTAAGTTTTTGTAAGGAAAAATGATTTATTAGCAATCACAGGCACAATTCTTACACACACACACACACACACACACACACACACATATATATATATATATATATATATATATATATATGCAAATACGACTCTTTATGTCATCGAAAATCGAAAGTCACAATAGTGAATATTAAGATGATAAAAGACTACCAATTATAGATTCTCTAGACCTTCGAGAGTTATATAAGACAACCACAAAACTAAAGAAATACCAGAAGTAAATTGCAACATGTTTATCATCAGGAGAGAACCTAAACATCTATCTCGGACAAATAATGAAGTATTACAAAGAAGACGACGGGTAATATAATGGAATAAATTAGTGAGAGCAAATTTGATATAACGCAGATCAAATTTACAGATGAAGACCTTATGGGCCAGTTCTGCTGAATGTCTGAACTTGCCTAATCTTATTTGTAGCTGAGATATCTATGAAGCAATAACAAGCATTGATTTGTAATTGATCAAAATGCATCTTTCGAAAGCGCTCACACCAATGGTGCCCAGTTCAATGCATACAGTAGAATCTGATAACGAAAGGCTTTTGTAAATCTCTTATCTGGTACAAATTTAAGGAATATCAGAAACAAAACTTTGACTTATGCACGGCTCCATCGATTTTTACATAAAATAGAATTATGTAACTGAACTTTCGTTGCACGGTGTATGTTTCTAATTTCTTTAACCCTCTGTTTCTACATGATTCTTTTTTGCTCTGTCAGGGGCGTAACTGAGCTAAAATTCAAGTGCATGCACTTAACTGCAATATGCAAAGTCACGAAAAGGCAAGGTAGATCTGGTACCATATTCCCTCCGGCAAAAAGTTGGATCTCTAGATAATAATTTTGGCGAATTCTGGTAAATATTGTGGGTGTTTTGGCCAAAAACAGAAATAATAATAATAATAATAGTGCTAGCAAAGTCGATATATGTAAAACACGATAATGTACAAGTAGAGATATAACAGAAGATATTGGCATAACATGCCAGCATTATTTCCATAATTAACAGCTATTTATAAAAGAATTGTGGAAAAGGCACTATATCATTCGCAGCTGCATGATTCTGACTACTACCTTCTCGAGTCCCCCTATGATAGCACCGTATTCTCGGCATTATTCTGACCCATGGCGTGTCGAATCTCCTTATGATAACACTGTATTGTCAGGCATTATTCTGACCCATGGTGTGTCGAATCTCCTTATGATAACACCGTGTTCTCTGAATGATTCTGACCACTGCTGTGTCGAGTCTCCTTATGATAATACCGTGTTCTCGGCATGATTCTGACTATTGCCATGTCGAGTCTCTTTATGATAACACTGTATTCTTGGCATGATTCTGACAACTACTGTGTGGAGTCTCCTCATGATAACACCGTATTCTTGGCATGATTCTGACCACTGCCGGGTCGAGTCTCCTTATGATAACACCGTATTCTTGGCATGATTCTGACCACTACTGTGTGGAGTCTTTTCATGATAACACCGTATTCTTGGCATGATTCTGACCACTGCTGTGTCGAGTCTCCTTATGATAACACCGTATTCTTGGCATGATTCTGACCACTGCCGTGTCGAGTTTCCTTATGATAACAACATATTCTTGCCATGAATATGACCACTGCCCTGTCGAGTCTCCTTATAATAACACCGTATTCTTGAAACGTTCTGAGCGCGAAACTCAGGCTGATGATCAAAGTACCAAAAACTTTGACAATTTATAACTTTAATTAGAATAAAGCTAGGATCACAGAACTTTCAGATTTTTCAAAACTTGGGTCATTCTACTAGAATACCAAATTTCTATGACATAAGCACACCTTAAGTACCTTATCTATTTCTGGGATTTTCAGCTGGAGTTTTTGCTCGAAAAGTTTTGAGAATAAGGGATCTCGCCACGCATCTTGAAACTCTTCAACTTGAGTGCATTCTCAAACTCATTTGTTTGGTATTCTATAATGAAAACTCCGACCTAAAGACAAAAGATTTAAACGTTGCAATTCGTATAGTTAGAGGATTGTTTTAAATCCGGTGAGGTGTTTTATGGCACTTTAACAAGAATGATGTAATCCACAGAAACAATGTTTGAATTTCAGTTTGCACTCAAATTGAAGGGTTGCATGAGTACGGATTACGTGCCCATGTGTACGAGTAATGGAGTAATGTGCAGGAAGAAATAGAGGGAATATGATAGCAATATACAATCAATAAAGGCTTATCGTTAATAAATGGATTAAGAAAAATTGAGATATTTCATCATTGCAACATATAGGACCAATTATGAATAAGCAAAAGATTTTAAGCTCAGCTAAGTATCGGTTTGAACATTCTGGTTTTAACTATTCGAGATTCTGCCCCCCCCCCCCCCGGGCACACTAATTCGGCAGGATATTTTATGCAAATTGTCATGAACTAATGAGATTCACAGAGACATTTTTAACCTAAAAGAGCGTGGACCTTTTGGTTCTCTTTTTAAGAAAATGTTCTCATATGTTCTTGAAAAGAGAACCAGTCTAGAAATCCTATACTACATTTGCGCCATCTAGTGAAATATAAAGAGTGGTGGGTGAGTTCCATTAAATCAGTACAGCTATTCAATAAAATAAACGAGTTGAATGTGATTTAAGATTTCTTTGCTGTAGAAATGAAATATAATAACCCTAGATGGGTTGACTTGGGTAGTATTCAGTTCCAAGTTATGTTCCATACTACAAATTAAAACTAGTTTTACCATAACAAGCACAAAATTCTACTTTGGACAGATATATTCTTCATATTCTCAATTCAGCTGGAAAATAATAAAAGTGTAGGAACATGGTTCAGAAGATTCTTAAGGTAAATAAACTAGAAAAGCGTCCATATGACAAAGATGCCTTCATGAATAAACTATAAAAGCGTTCATACGACAAAGATGCCTTCATAAATATGTTGCAATTTAAGAAACTCTGGCTCAATACGCAAGGGTAGAATTTTGATAAAGCAGTCAAATTTTGTCGTAAAAGTTTGAACATCAGACTTGAATTTAGTCATTCTAATATAAATTTTCATATAAAATTTGGTTTCAATTCATGAAGCCCTTGATAATTTATTTGGCGGTAATGAAATTAGGATGGACGAACGTAATCGAGGGGTGGGGTTCTCATGGACATGGTTAACACTATATCACATAACACATATTGAGAATATTGATAGGAGAGTGTATGACGCGGTATTAAGATGTGACTTGAAAAAAAATTAAGGATGCATTTAGCTGTTTTCTTATCTCTAAACATGGCAAACTAAGCAAGTTCTATTCAATAGAAAATACATATTTCACTCAATGTCACTATGCCATGAAGATAAACCATACAAAGGAGACAAAAACAATGGGGGGGGGGGGTAACTTACCAACTTGTTAAACGAATCATTATCCCTTCACTCTGAAAATTCTACATGTTGGTATTGGAAAATTAAGGAGGGAAATTATTCCTATGCTTTTACTGAAATGTTCAAAACGCAATCCTTTTCTTTTTGCAGCTATCTTGTGAGCGGTTACTTGATTCGGACCAGTTAAAACAAGGTAATACAAATTTCATTCTGTAAAAGGGTTGTGTGCATGACTCAAAGATCAAACTAAAACGTTGATTCTCAATCTATTATTGCCAGAGCCATTTGCTGAATCCACAAAACGATGTTTGTACAGTGTTAAAGAAAGAACAGGATGGCTGTATCGAAATTCACGCGTACTTTGCTCCCTTGCATCTTCTTATTCTCCAGCCCCGTGATCTCGAAATGTTTTGAGTACGAAACTAATGCTGTAGCTCAAAGTCTGAAAACTTGGACATTCTGTAACTTTGATCTTCACAATTTTGGCCTCTCTATATTAGAATGCTAAATATCAACTACGTAGACATGCTGCAAGTATCACGTCTTAACGTTGGCCCCTCTACCAGAGTGCTAAATATCAGCTACGTAGACATGCTGCAAGTATCACGTCTTAACTTTGGCCCCGCTACTACAGTGTTGAATTTCAACTACGTAGACATTCTGTAAGTATCACGTCTTAACTTTGGCTCCTCTACTACAGTGTTGAATTTCAACTACGTAGACATATTACAAGCATGACGTCTTGACGTTGGCCCCTCTACTAGGGTGCTAAATATCAACTACGTGGACATACTGTAAGTATCACATCTTAACTTTGGCCCCTCTACGTGAAAATTTCAACTACGTAGACACACTGCAAGTATCTTAACTTTTGCCCCTCTACGTGAAAATTTCAACTACCTAGACACACTGCAAGTATCACATCTTAACTTTAGCCCCTCTACGAGTACATTTCAACTTTGTAGACATGCTACAAGTATTACATCTTAACTTTGCCCCTTCTACTGCAGTGTTGAATTTTAACTACGTAGACATACCATAAGCATCACGTCTTAACTTTGGCTCCTCTATTAGCGTACTGAATTTCAACTACGTAGACACACTACAAGTATCACATCTTAACTTTGGCCCCTTTACGAGTAAATTTCAACTACTTAGACACGCTACAAGTATCACATCTTAAATTTGCCCCTTCTACTGCAGTGTTGAATTTTAACTACGTAGACATACCATAAGCATCACGTCTTAACTTTGGCTCCTCTATTAGCGTACTGAATTTCAACTACGTAGACACACTACAAGTATCACATCTTAACTTTGGCCCCTTTACGAGTAAATTTCAACTACTTAGACACGCTACAAGTATCACATCTTAACTTTGGCTCCTCTGCAAGTAAATTTCAACTACGTGGACACACTAAAAGTATCACATCTTAACTTTGGCCCCTCTACGAGTAAATTTCAACTACTTAGACACGCTACAAGTATCACATCTTAACTTTGGCTCCTCTGCAAGTAAATTTCAACTACGTGGACACACTAAAAGTATCACATCTTAACTTTGGCCCCTCTACGAGTAAATTTCAACTACTTAGACACGCTACAAGTATCACATCCTAACTTTGGCCCCTCTACGAGTAAATTTCAACTACGTGGACACACTAAAAGTATCACATCCTAACTTTGGCCCCTCTACGAGTAAATATCAACTACGTGGACATACTGTAAGTATCACATCTTAACTTTGGCCCCTCTACGTGAAAATTTCAACTAAGTAGACACACTGCAAGTATCTTAACTTTTGCCCCTCTACGTGAAAATTTCAACTACTTAGACATGCTTCAAGTATCACATCTAACTTTGGCTCCTGTGCAAGTAAATTTCAACTACGTGGACACACTAAAAGTATCACATCTTAACTTTGGCCCCTCTGCGAGTAAATTTCAACTACGTGGACACACTAAAAGTATCACATCTTAACTTTGGCCGCTCTACTAACATGTTAAATTTCTACTAGGAAGAGATACTACAAGTACCACATCTCAACTTTGGTCCCCCTTCTAGAGTGCTAAATTTCAACTAAGGAGAGATACTACAAGTATCACATCTTAACTTTGGCTCCCCGAGTCCCCGCTATTAACTTCCTAAATTTCACCTACGTGGACATACTACAAGTATCACATCTGATTATGAGAGTTTGAGACTTTGAGCTTGAATTTCTTGCCGAAACAGTTTCTAGAATATGGGGCCTGGAAGATATAGTGGCTTCAGTATACTGAATTACGAACTCCTTATTAGACTATACAGGTCGAGATTTCATTTAAATATTAATAATAGACACATAATTGTTAAAATTTCAGTAAGAAAGAATACCGCTGAGTGCATCAGTAAAATATATGTCAAAGTCAAGTAAGAGAATGATATAAGAAAAAATAACTCACATAAAGTTATATTTGTCTAACATGGTTAATTTTGAGTTGGTGATGACAAATCAAAATTACTTTAGAATTTCAGGAACAAAACAAAACAACTAAATTTAAAAAAAACAAAGAAAAAACAACAAACAAATAAACAATAACAACACCACCACTCCCCCCCCCAAAAAAAAAAAAAAAAAAAAAAAAAAAACCAAAAAACAAAACAACGCAAAACCTGGATAAAAATGGGTATTTAATTGATCCTAAATCAATATTTAGACACAAGTTGAACTGTACATTTCTTTCTTAGATTCTACAAATATTTAATGTTCCGACCCAAGACCCCGAATTTACTGAATAAAATTATATTACCGAATTTAAAAAAAGAAACTTTCAAAGATTCCCGTAACTCCTGGGAAAATGTTTTTCAAAATTGAACACTAATTTCAATCAGTGTCATTCTTCCACACAGGCCGACTAGGCCCATACATAGGGCGGCAAATTTTGCGTGGCAGCGAAATTCCGGTTGGAAATCCCTTCTCCCGCGCAAAAAAAAAAAAAAAAAAAAAAGGAAGTGAGTACAAATATGTAGCAAACACAACATTACTAAGCGGCTGCTGAAAATAAGGTTCCCGATTCGCGACCCTTGTCTTTCTGCCGCCCCTCACCTCTTTGATGTTGTGCGTGGGCGGCACTTCTGAATGTACCTAGGGGCGGCAAAACCTAAATACGTCGCTGATTGCAATTAATTTAAATCTTAAATAACCATGCTACATTCTTTGGTAACGACTGAATTGTAAAATAAATTTTTGAATTTATTTCTTTTCTTTTTGTTTAAATATCTTGGAGAAGTACATGCCATGTTGCACTGTGGATGAGTGATTCTTCATTATCTTCTATGAATGGTGCGGAACAAATGTAATTTATTGTTATCCCTGTAAATGGATTTTTAATTCGAATTCACACTTGCATGTTACACATCTAATTTGAATTCACCCTTGCATGCTACAGATCTAATTTGAATTCACCCTTGCAGGCTACAGATCTAATTTGAATTCACCCTTGCATGCTACAGATCTAATTTGAATTCACCCTTGCAGTCTACAGATCTAATTTGAATTCACCGTTGTATGCTACAGATCTAATCTGAATTCACCCTTGCATGCTACAGATCTAATTTGAATTAACCCTTGTATGCTACAGATCTAATCTGAATTCACCCTTGTATGCTACAGATCTAATTTTAATTCACCCTTTCGTGATTAAGCAATTATTTTTAATATTTTAAAGTAAAATTGGTAGTTTCCTATGAAGTCATTTGTTTCTGTATGCTTTCGTTAAATTAATAAGCGCTCGTCTGACAGAATGCTTTCATTTGAAAAGATCAATATTTGTTTCTAGAGATTTCATCTTCCATGGCAAAATGGAGATAGTTAGTTTTTGTGCCAATGTACACCCTTTAGTTTTGTTTAGCAAATTTTGAGTAACGCATTGAAGGTTATGAAACGTAGCAATATTGTAGAGAGTACTTTATGCAAAAACGTACGAATAACACACGGACAAACACATGCACACACACAAACACACACATGCACACACACGCACACACACAAAAACACACATGCACACACACAGACACACACTTGCACACACGTAGATACTGTGTAGCACCTTCTATCGCCCGGGGAACACCTTACAAAGTGGCGGCATAAAATATTGAGCTCAGACAGGATTCGAACTTAGGTCATTGCGGAATGCAGTCTCGGCCACTGACCCCACACTTAGGGTGTAGCAAATAATGAGTACATTAAATAAAGAAAATTATATGCGTATTTTGTTCCGTGCCGGCTGAATGAACAAATTCGAGATGGTGTAAGAATACGTTGTGGCCATCAGGCCGAGATGCTGTCTACAAAATATCAAAAGGTTCCCCTCCTCCCCTTTACACTTTCCATATATTCTGAAATCTACCCAATAGATATAATTCACAGCATACGGCTTTGTCTTGTCACTGAGAGGTACACGCTGGTCAACTTATTTCTCATTTTAAAACTCTACCAGGATTTATTTATTCTTTTTATGTATTTCGTTTTACTCAGTTTTAAATTGTATGTGATAATAGTCCAGCATGGGTGTGCAATACTCAAAATTAAATTGTAAGTGATAATAGTCCAGCATGGGTGTGCAATACTCAGAATTAAATTGTAAGTGATAATAGTCCAGCATGGGTGTGCAATACTCAGAATTAAATTGTAAGTGATAATAGTCCAGCATGGGTGTGCAATACTCAGAATTAAATTGTAAGTGATAATAGTCCAGCATGGGTGTGCAATACTCAGAATTAAATTGTAAGTGATAATAGTCCAGCATGGGTGTGAAATGTGATTAGTATTGCTATATAATAGTGAATGCAGGGACCATTTAAAAATGGAGGGATCTATACTCATGACCCACAAGAAGAAAACGCCGCTCTTATCTGGCTGCATTTAGTAAGGGTATAGGTCAAAAGTCGGCAAAACATGAACATTTCGCTATCTTCCGTTTGGCGATCTAATAAACCCGATTCGTATCGTATTCAACTTCGAAAAACCTTTCAAATTGTAACGTTTTATTTTTCATCATACTGTATCCTAATCGCCGTGTGCTTCCTACAAAAATACTGTACATTAGCTATTTGTAATTGTCTTTATTGCACTCATTTTAATTTATCTACTTTGTCTTTTTCAAATAAAGAGATAAATTGAATACACTGCTTGAATGATGGTTCAAATTAAAGTTTTAGCTGTTCCCTTCAATTTCTTCCATTTTCAAATTGATGCGTCTCCTAACCGTCGCTATTGGAAACGATAAACGCAATTTACAATTTATATCTATGACATTCTAAATGATTCATAAAGCAAATTTGACAGAATTCATTTTACATCTGCATAAGAGTGTGCGGAATCCTGTTTTATGATGTATCACTATATCTTGACAGAGATCTGTGTCTTGTTCTGTTTTACTTAATCAATCAACAGCATGGCTCAGCATTGTGTAATATCCAATCAAGCAACACCGTATCATTTAGGCTGAATTACCTTAGTTTTTGTGTCTGCTGGGAAACCAGAAAATGAATATTTTGTGCCAATAAATCCAATTTGACAAAATTGTAAACGTGGTTATTAAACCTGGAATTTCCCAGTTTGTGCCGACTATACCAAATTGTTCGCTTTTTTATGTCCCTAGAATTACCTTTGCTGCTGCAAATTAAATTTTAACAAAATTTTATGGAAAGTGATATCTAGGCATTCAGTTCCAGCTCACAAAAGAAAACAAAAAAATTAAATAATCCTTGAAAATTCACAAGCAAGGATGTTTGGTCGTAATTATTCGACCCTTGGCCCCTAAGTTTGATACAAAATAACGTAAAAGAAAGGTAAATTTAAGTAATTGGAGAAAAGAATAATTGGTGGTTTTCAAGAATCACTAATAAGAATGAAGGAACTAAGATACTAGTATTCGCAAGTACTAAATGTCAAGTCAGGCTTTATGGTCACTAAAACATACTGGTCGAAGGGAAAATACAACCTTTAGCAAAACTTGTGTACTTTGTCTAAACTATCCTTTATATCTTAAAATCTAATCGTCTGGTACATTAGGCCAAGGAACAGTATCTATTTTTTCGCGCTTCATCTACAGTATATTTGTATTACATTGGCATTCTATGTATACGTTATTAAATCAGAATCTCAGTCTATGATTGTCTGGCTGTTTCTAATTCAGTCCTTAATTATTCCATCAGATTAAATTGGCTTCGAGCTACAACATAGACAGAACCCCACAAATATATCAAAAGTGTATACTATGAATCCAGCATTTTTCGCGGAATGCCATTTTCATGCATTTTTAGGTTACTATGAAAAACGAAAATAAAGACCTGACGAAGAATGATGCATCAGTGAAGACAATATGATTCCTTTCCCCATCTGGCTGTCTCGGTGTGTCCTTGAGAAAGGCACTTAGCTCCAATTCCTCGGCATGATATAGCCAATAATGTATTTCAAAGTGCCTTTAAAACCAACAACAAACAAACCGTTCCCTATCAGTGAAAAATCCATTCATCTAAGTACCAATATGAATGTAACTTTCTGAAAAACCACGAAATTTGATGCCGAAGAAAATTTTGATGTACATATGTATGTGTTTTGCTCTTGTGCCTTGTATTTTGAAAAACCCCGTCTAGAATGTTAGCGAGCACGCACTATTTAATACCTACAAAACCTATATTACTTTTCTAATCTCAAAATAATTAGCAATTTTATCATATTTAAAAGCATCCGATCAAAGAATACATGTTTATTTACCAGTTCGTGTCCGCACTGACATATACTTGAAACAATTTGTAATGAAAGAAAAGAATGACAGAAAAATTTAAATGGTGTAGGTGAAAATCAATCCAGACGATGAAATTAGGCAATGTTTACACTGGATAATACCGTACATGTAATTTCCATACACTGGATAATACCGTACATGTAATTTCTATACACTGGATAATACCGTATATGTAATTTCCATACACTGGATAATACCGTACATGTAATTTATATACACTGGATAATACCGTACATGTAATTTCTATACAGTGGATAATACCGTATATGTAATAATTGTCACTTTTATTGCCATTTAATAAGAGAACTTTTAATTTCATTTATGATGTATTGAAGTAATTATTGATATATGTCTTCTCTAACATTTTCATAAAAGTAAAGCTTGATCTGAGAAATAAGTGCCATTTAAAAGGTACAAAGGAAACTATGTAGTATTCCGTTGTGTCATAAACTTCAAATTAAAAATACACTAAATACATTAAATAACTTACAGATGGAACATTTAAGTGTCATAAATTTAATGCATGAAAATCGATAGATCAGTAGATCAATACACGTAGCAGCCCTATCAATTGACGACCCAAATCGTATACTTTGTACAAGATTTCGCTTGATATCGTTGTAGATCACATGAATACTTGTGTCCAGAGTGTTTTAAAAGATAACCTTGTTTGGACGAGACAGATTCAAAAGGTAGCAGATATTACCAACAAGAACAGAGTTGTGACAGTCAGTGCTAACTCTGGTGATGGCAAAACTTTTGTAGTTTATCTCCTCATCGACAAGGTCACTTTCTTTGGCCAGGACATACGCTTTAACCTCCATGATGTCTGTAATTGGTCCTACCTTTATAGTAGCCAAGTCAGCGTGTTAGTTCTTGATGATATACTTGGAAAAAGTAATTGGGTCAAAGTCTTCTGTGGGAGAGGTCAGATGTTTTGATTGACCTATATAAATATGCATCAGAGGGCAAGTTCAAAATAACATTAATCTTAAGACAGCTAATTCTTGTGAAACTGAAAGTAACATTCTTTAGTTATTATTGGTTACACTTATTTTAACAAACGGTTGAGTTCCCTAAGAGCCTCCGCCCCTATCCCACCCCACACATACACACATTGGTGAACGAGTGTTCAGAGGTTTGCAGGTTCTCTAGGTTTTTCTTACTGCTGTTCTTTTTTTGCACCCGATGGAAACAAAAACTATAATCAGGGAGCGGACTTCTTTCTAAGACCAGATAGAGGTATACGGCAACATTTGAGATGATATTGGTCAACACAAATTCCCCATGCTTATGTATGTATGTATGTATGTATGTATGTATGTATGTATGTATGTATGTATGTATGTATGTATGTATGTATGTATGTATGTATGTATGTATGCATGTATGAACATGTATGTATGTATGTATAAATATATATATATATATATATATATATATATATATATATATATATATATATATATATATTAGTTCAGATATTGATGCTGATGACTTGAGCTGTGAGATAACACATTCGTCGTATAGTCTTTTGAAACAGATTATGTAATACATTTACTTCATGACAAGCAAGTCCCTTCATGTGCGAAAAACAAATCATTTTGATGGAACCTACATTATATATGAGAAAAGAACTTACAAATTTGTATATCATGTCTTGCATGAATACACTGGACTTGAATTGGGTGAGAGGTGCCCTGAAAGTTTGATTGAAAGATAATAGTCCTTGAATATCTCTCAAGATAAAATTTGTTTTTCACTCATTATTTATTTATGTAGACTTCCATCCAACAAGATATGCTCATTGGGCAAAGACGTTATTTCAGATGTTTAACTTTTTACTGCCAGGAATTTTCTTTTTCAGATGGTTCTCGTGCTAATACATAATATGACAGTCATTTTATGCATAACAACTTTAGAGATAGTACAGCTAAACTATCAGAAGTAAGATTAAATCTTTCCATTGCGAAAAGAATGGATAGCATCATTAACGGAAACAAGATTTAAGAGGCAATTGTACTTCCAGACAGAGCCTAGAATTCTCTGAGAACATTCGGTCATGGATGAAGCTAGGTCATCGATAACATTAGGTCATCGATAACATTAGGTCATTAACAACATTAGGTCATCATCAATATTAGTTCATCGATCACATTAAGTCATCATTAGCATTATGTCATCATTAACATTATGTCATCAATAACAATAGCTCATCGATAACATTATTCATCGATAACACTAGGTCATCATTAACATTAGGTCATCGATAACACCAGGTCATCGGTAACATCAGGTCATCGATAACACCATGTCATCGATAGCATGCGGTCATCGATAACACCAGGTCATAGATAACACTAGGTCATCATTAACATTAGGTCATCGATAACACCAGTTCATCAATAACATTCGGTCATCGATAACATGAAGCACAATATAATCATGACTGAATTTAATAATTTTACTAATCTTCATTTTCCGATAAAATAAAGCATGTATTGTAGGTCATTTTATTATTTATATCATTGCATTGATTTAGAACACAACATGCTGCATCTAGCACTAAAAATGTTGTGTATTTATAATTGTCTTTTTATTTGCACTATAGTGATAAACTTTTTTTTACATCCCTACTGGAAATGATACAATCCCTTACATATAATTTGATATAATTCTATCGGGGTACGACATGGTTGATTCCGTCAGCTCTTTTATTGTTCGAATTTATAGGGATCATTCTTGTTATAATAGAAAATGGCAGACAACAACATAGTTGTTAAAAGATGGTGCACACATCAAGTTTTATAAATATGGATGAAACAGTGTCTAGGGAACTGAGCTACATGTAAATCCAAAAAACGAAGGTATTTAAAGGAGAACGAAAAAGGACACGTATGCAACTATCTACATGTACCTTCTGCATGTGATGATGTCAAATGTGAACACACCAATCCAATTTCATGACTGTATATACAAAAGTTTATCTGATCTCGAGTTGGAAAAATAGGTTACTATGACCTACTAGTACCCTCTAAGGTGAATGTACCATTAACTTTTATGATTGTACACACAACAGTGTCACAGAAACAGAACTACGGTAAATGCAAAATCCTTCACATAATCAATGGAGCTAAAAACGTTGGTAACTGCGACTTACTTTGCCTTTTGATGGGTATCATCTTCCAAGATGGATACAGTCATCAAGTTTCGGGACTGTGCTCGATAGTATCATAGAAACTGAGTTAAATACAACTTAATATATTAACTTAAGCGTGAAATCTAGGTCACATCGTGCTATTTAATGTGAAGGTTTATATCAAAGTTTGCTGTGTATCCAGTCATTTCGGATAATGTTATGCTGTAAAGTTCGGAGTATATCCAGTCATTTTGGATAATGTTATGCTGAAAGTTACGAGAATATCCAGTCATTTCGGATGATGTTATGCTGCAAAGTTTGGAGTAAAGCCAGTCATTTAGGGTTATGTTATGCTGCAAAGTTAGGAGTATACCCAGTCATTTCGGGTAATGTTATGCTGCAAAGTTTGGAGTATATCCAGTCATTTCGCTTAATTCTGCAAAGTTCGGAGTGTATCCAGTCATTTCGGATAATATTATGCTGCATTGTTTGGAGTATATTCAGTCACTTCGGGTAATTCTGCAAAGTTTGTAGTTTATCTAGTCATTTCGGGTAATGTTATGCTGCAAGGTTTGGAGTATATCCTGTCATTTTGGGTAATTCCGCAAAGTTCGGTATGTATCCGGTCATTTCTGGTAATGTTATGCTGCAAAGCTTGGAGTGTATCCAGTCATTTCGGATAATGTTATGCTGCAAAGTTTGGTATGTATCCAGTCATTCAGGGTAATGTTTTGCAGCGAAGTTTGGAGTATATCCAGTTATTTCGGGTAATGTTATCCTACAAAAACCAAAATAAAGATGGAAGGGCAAGTCTCAAGTTGTTTTGAAGATGTCATTTAATCCTTGCTATTGTATGCGAGGTATTCTAAATACTTAGTATGTTGATGGAAATATATAGGCGTTTGGAGTTATCATGTTCAGTAGGAGAGATACAAAAATAGACAGAGATGTTATCTGTTCTACAATACAAGGTGATGTAGAGGTCGTAAATAAAAGAGCATCCCGGATCCAATAAACATGAAGAACTTCTAAACGAAACAGTGGTTTTCATTGCCGGGTTCACATTTTTTTTTCAAGAGCAGACACATTCCTCAGAGCACCGAATGCAGCGTTGCGCATGCTCAACACTATCCGATTCAGCTAGAAGGTCTAAACTGATGCCGATTGTGCTACACACTGGGGGAGTTTGACCTGTCTTCTCTTGTTGGGAACACTGCTTTCTCTACATCGTACGTGCTGGGTACTCCATTATCCTATTATAGTCATCATTTCTTGTATGAAGCTGAGAAAGACAGTCCAGTTATGAAGTACTATTTACTTCGAGAAATAATAACAGACCGGAAATATCCGTATCTAATAAACCAAATATAAAAAAGAGGACGTTCTGGCGTCTTCTAATGACAAGCTGGTTCTATGTACTTAAGCTCCTATGTAAAACGATTTTCTTATCACGAAATTCCAAACCGATCGTAGTAACTCAGCTTATTGTATTATTGGGAAACCCCTATGTTGACTAGAAATAGTACTGGTTACATACAGTTACGTGGAAGTTTTGAAAACGAGACTCTCTGAACCCACGTTGTAAACATGCACTGTGTCCATATGATTATCTTGGTTTTCGATTGGGTCTAACTCTTTGAAGTAGCACAGGCTTTAAGTGGTTTTTGTTTTATAGAGGTCTGCCTATCACAGTGTTCATGAATAATGCAATGAAATACTAGTATACAACTCTTCATATCAGAATCGTTATGAGTTGGGATAGTGTTAACCCCGAGGTTGTGTACTCATTTATTGATTTGTCAGTATTCAGATTTTCAACACCCTGTTCCAGGATTCTACTAAAACAAGGATGACACCACAGTGTTTGTCTACTACGTATATCGTATCATGCAAAAGAGGATCACATTTTTATAATCATGTATTAACAAGAAGATGGGGAAAGATGTTCGTCGTGTTTAGAAATCTTCTTTCATGTCATGCCTTTCTTCTTTTTCTGTGCATTGTCCAAAATAGGTAATTTTGCGCAATATACGTTTAGTTTTTATTTTATTTGCCTTATAAAGGTAAGGGATCAGACACACGTCCTGGGAACACTGTGCTTGGTACCAGCTACTTACATTTTAACTAGAAGAATATTTACACCATAAGTCTAATAAAATGTTTTGATGCAAATTATTAAATCATTAACTACGCAAATTCTTTCTTGCTTCCTTTTAAGTAATTTTGAGCGCAGCATAATAATGTGGAGTGTCATCATGAATTATTGTATCACCTTTACTGCTGTTACAAATTTAATAGAAGAATTCTACCGCAAACGTGGTTTGTTTATAGCATACATTTCCAAACCATTCATGTAAAATAAAATATATTAAAAAAACTAATTCGTAAACTCTCGAGCTATTGGTTCTGTTTACTTTATTTCTGCAGTTTTCTGACACGTGTTCAATTTTCACCAACAGTGATAAATGTAATTTACAAGGACTTATAAAATTTCTAATCATAAACAGTTACAAGTTGTTGAAACGGCATAGGCACAAGTTTAAGCTTCAAATGGATGATTATTTTAATGTGCATCTATCTCTGTGTTATTTAATGTGTATCTATTTAATGTGTATTTATCACTGTGTTATTTAATGTGTATTTATCACTGTGTTATTTAATGTGTATCTATCTCTGTGTTCTTTAATGTGTATCTATTTAATGTGTATTTATCACTGTGTTATTTAAGGTGTATCTATCTCTGTGTTCTTTAATGTGTATCTATTTAATGTGTATTTATCACTGTGTTATTTAATGTGTATTTATCACTGTGTTATTTAATGTGTATCTATCTCTGTGTTCTTTAATGTGTATCTATTTAATGTGTATTTATCACTGTGTTATTTAATGTGTATCTATTTAATGTGTATTTATCACTCTGTTATTTAATGTGTATCTATCTCTGTGTTCTTTAATGTGTATATCTATTTAATGTGTATTAATCACTGTGTTATTTAATGTGTAACTATCTCTGTGTTCTTTAATGTGTATCTATCTCTGTGTTATTTAATGTGTATCTATCTCTGTGTTATTTAATGTGTATCTATCTCTGTGTTATTTAATGTGTATCTATCTCTGTGTTATTTAATGTGTATCTATTTCTGTGTTATTTAATGTGTATCTATCTCTGTGTTATTTAATGTGTGCCTATTTAATGTGTATTTATCACTGTGTTATTTAATGTGTATCTATCTCTGTGTTATTTAATGTGTATCTATATCTGTGTTATTTAATGTGTATCTATCTCTGTGTTATTTAATGTGTATCTATCTCTGTGTTATTTAATGTGTATCTATCTCTGTGTTATTTAATGTGTATCTATCTCTGTGTTATTTAATGTGTATCTATTTCTGTGTTATTTAATGTGTATCTATCTCTGTGTTATTTAATGTGTGCCTATTTAATGTGTATTTATCACTGTGTTATTTAATGTGTATCTATCTCTGTGTTATTTAATGTGTATCTATATCTGTGTTATTTAATGTGTATCTATCTCTGTGTTCTTTAATGTGTATATCTATTTAACGTGTTTTAATCACTGTGTTATTTAATGTGTAACTATCTCTGTGTTCTTTAATGTGTATCTATCTCTGTGTTATTTAATGTGTATCTATCTCTGTGTTATTTAATATGTATCTATCTCTGTGTTATTTAATGTGTATTTATCACTGTGTTATTTAATGTGTATCTATATCTGTGTTATTTAATGTGTATCTATCTCTGTGTTCTTTAATGTGTATCTATCTAATGTGTATTTATCACTGTGTTATTTAATGTGTATCTATCTCTGTGTTATTTAATGTGTATCTATCTCTGTGTTATTTAATGTGTATCTATCTCTGTGTTATTTAATGTGTATCTATCTCTGTGTTATTTAATGTGTATCTATCTCTGTGTTGTTTAATGTGTATCTATCTCTGTGTTATTTTAATGTGTATCTATCTCTGTGTTATATATTAGTATGTTTAGAACTTGTCGAGGTTCTAAAGAGTATAGGCAATTATGTACTAGAACGCACCAAAAATAACCAATGTCGCGATTTTCACTATTTATCTTACACTAACGTTAAACTCGTATATTAAGACAGGTTTACGCATAGCTACAGGGCATGGTGCTGTTTATGCACATATACAGGGCATGGTGCTGTTTATGCACATATACAGGGCATGGTGCTGTTTATGCACATATACAGGGCATGGTGCTGTTTACACACATATACAGGGCATGGTGCTGTTTATGCACATATAAAGGGCATGGTCCTGTGTATGCACATATGCAGGGCATGGTGCTGTTTATGCACATATACAGGGCTTGGTGCTGTTTATGCACAGATACAGGGCATGGTGCTATTTACACACATATACAGGACATGGTACTGTTTACACACATATACAGGGAATTGTGCTGTTTACACACAGATACAGGGCATGGTGCTGTTTACACACAGATACAGGGTATGGTGCTGCTTACGCACATATACAGGACATGGTACTGTTTACACACATATACAGGAATGGTGCTGTTTACACACAGATACAGAGAATGGTGCTGCTTACACACAGATAAAGGGCATGGTGCTGCTTACACACATATACAGGACATGGTTCTGTTTACACACAGATACAGGGCATGGTGCTGCTTACACACATATACAGGACATGGTACTGTTTACACACATATACATGGCATGGTGCTGCTTACACACATATACAGGACATGGTACTCTTTATGCAGATATACATGGCATGGTTCTGCTTACACACATATACAGAACATGGTACTCTTTATGCACATATACATGGCATGGTTCTACTTACACACATATACAGGGCATGGTGCTATTTATGCACATATACAGGACATGGTGCTGTTTATGCACATATGCAGGGCATGGTACTGTTTACACACATATACAGGACATGGTACTGTTTACGCACATATAGAGGGCATGGTGCTGTTTTCTTTGAAAATAGCATGTGCTGTTAATAGTGTTTTACTACCTACACCAGAATATCCATGAAAATCTATCAAAGGTTTTTGACTCACATAACGCCAACATCTAACCCATGTAGCACGTTGTATAAATTGTAAGAATCTGTTGAGCAGTCAAAGTTTAATAAATCCAGTTTAAACTTTAAATTCTAACGCAATTCTAAATGTTTCTCGATAATGGCTAAATTTTAACAGTTTTAAAACTGGTTTTGGTTATTAAGATTTGAATCGTTTTAATTTGAAACCCACATGTAGTTTTATCCAAATGGGATAAAGGCTAACTTAGATGCTGTAAAATAATGCTTAGATGATGCTTAAATAACCCTCAGATCATTGTTTTGCATTGACGTATCAATCAAGTAAAGGATTATGTGATGTTAATACCTTTATTTTAACTACTCACTAAAGCATGAAAAACATCTTCTTTGCAATGCTTCTGAAAAAAAAATAAATAAAAAAATATTCATGTAATAAAATATGTTTTCGCTCCCCGTGGACTTGAAACACAATGAACTGTCATTTTCAGGAACCCAAGTGTAAACCAAGAAAAAGTTTGTTGACAGACACTACAAGTCACATTGAATGATTAAATAAGGCTACACTATGTTTATTGGTCAGTAATGACAACATGTACAATAAAAACTAAAATCCTGGTATCAAATATCATGTAAACTACATAATGGAGACATGTGTTATCACAGCATGATTTGGTAAGGACAGGTGACGATGTATGGATATATACCTCAGTCTATACGGATACATACATGCATATGAAAATTCTATTAAATGACACATTTTTTCACCTTTTGAACACTTTTGAAACAGTTATCATAAATGTAGACTATGTAAAAAATATATTGCAAACAAAATTTTAATACTTTTGCAACCGTATATATATATATATATATATATATATATATATATATATATATATATAGAGAGAGAGAGAGAGAGAGAGAGAGAGAGAGAGAGAGGGAGAGAGATTGACGCATATCTGGTTTATTCATTTGCACATTCAAGACTGGCAAATGAAGCATCAGGGAATAGTCGAATGAAATCTAGAAATTAAGGACGGTGGAGGGCATCATTTAAGTAAAAAAATGAATGGAAGAAAATCTGAGATCATCAGCATTAAATTTTCTCTAGACGATCATATCTGATCAGCTCTGCTCAATTTCGCAGTTTGTTTGAATTCATATTATTGTTTGAAAAATGTCTCTGTACTGAAGAGAAAAACAACAAACAAAAACAAACAACAAAAACATCGATTTCTGCTTTGAGAAAGTGCAGTAGATATGTTAATTTGCTCAATATTATCAAATAATGGTTTGGTGCCAGGTACAATGCCTTGTAACCGGCAGTTATCGATTTTGTTACTTGCGAAATTCATTAAGTCGGTTAAAAACGTGATTTATTAATTTAAGCGTTCTGTACAATTTCAAAGCAGTTTAGGTTCATAAATTGTATTTATCAGCAAGTTCTCCTATTTTCCCTCGTGATAAAATCGTGCTTAGAGCATTCGTTACGTATAGTATAAATTATGCTTTCGATTATTGTATATTTCCCCTGGGATGTTTTTTCCTATTAATAATCACAACATGATGCTCGTTAGACCAGTCGACGGTGACCTGCTTGTTGTACTCGATGTGTTCTATGTATTAGTTGTGGCAGAATGTAGGTCACTGTGCTTAAGCTTATTTAGGCCAACTGTACAGGAACCATTCTGACATTGGTCTTGTACACTATCATGGATTTATCCTGCGTTAAAAGTCGAGTCGACTAATAAAGATTAAGGGGGGGGGGGACTCTATTACCGGAGTTTTATTTTTAAAAGTGTTTTGACCCATATACAGTTTTGGTTCGTTTTGTTAGCTGTAGTTATTTTGTTGCGATAAGAGATTATGCTTTAGTCTAAATTAGATGATCTAGGAGGCGGTCCCATCGATTTTGAGTAAGTGGGATCAGTGATTACGCTCTAACTTTAGTTGGATCCAGAGTAAGGGATCAGGATTTGACCCCTTACTTATCAGCTGTTTTAGCATTCTTTAAATGGTGATTGGTTTTGACACTTTTTTTTTTAGTTTGATGGCGATAAATGGTTAGGTGACTGACCTCTTGATTTAAAGACTTTTCCCCTTATTTTATCGTTCTGTAATCATGCTTTGGAATCACAAATCGGAAAGCTGGCTAATGCTGGGGTGTCGTCATTTGCAATTAAGGACCACTGATATGAATCTGACGTCGCTCGGGGACGAGCACTTTCTGGGACATGGTTAATATAATGACTCGAGGAGACAGCTCAACTTTGTCGCATGTCTCTTTCTCGTTCGCTTGAAATAGTAACCAAAACATCGATTGACCATTTAAATGCGGAATTAAGGCTTTGCAGTTTTGGGTTCAGTAGGTCGGCATATAACTCTCAAAATTATTCATTGACAAACTGTCAGTAGGCTTGCCCTAACACTGATTAATTGCCAACGGGTTCACTCTGAAAATATGTATAAAAACAAGAGAATGGCATACTTGATAAAGACGTACTAGAAATTCTTGTTTTGCAAGCATGACAACTTGCTACTACAGCCCTTCATTACAAGTAAGCATTTGAGAAATATGATACTCTTCATATGTCTGTTTGTCTGTCAGTCTTAGCTGAATACTACCTTATCATAAACATCTGGTTACAAATTTACTAAACTGGGTAGATGAACTTATCTGTAGGTGACGAGGAGCTATATTCTTGCTTTCCCCTGTAGATTTGTTGGGGGGGGGGGGACTGGGGGGAACAAAGTTCTAAATGTGAAATTTTAAAAAGCAACAACAACAATGATATTTTTGTGAATATGTTTTAGGAACTGTATCAGTAGTGATATCAGATGGTTGAGTGGGTAGGGGTAAAGGTTTTAAAGTGAAACGGTTTCAGATTAAACTAAATTAAATGAAACGTTATAAGATTAATCGAACCTTACAAGTGACTTCATTAAGAAGTCATACTGCACTCGTACTGGTTTCCAAAATCAGAGTTTTCTCATTTGCATGTAAGACATTTATACAATATGCCATTTTGTCTATCTCTAACCAATGTTATGGTCAATAAAAAGTCTTAAAATAAAAAACAGAAAAAGAAGAACAATATTGTTGGAAAACAAGAATGTTTGCACTGTTAGGGATATGGGCACTAATTGTACAAATTGGTGATGTCACTTTTCGTTGAATTATTGAATGATATTTAAGTTAAAAAATTGATTTCTCCCAAGTAACAAAGGAGTTACGTAAGACATTGATGAAATCAATTTTTAAAATAATAATAATAATAATAATAATAATAATAATAATAATAATAATGATAATAAAAATAATAATAATAAAAAAAAAATAATAATAATAATAATAATAATAATAATAAAAATAATAATAATAATAATAATAATAATAATAATAATAAAAATAATAATAATAATAATAATGATGAATTCGAATACTCTACTCTACAGTATACCTAGCGTACAATAATTCAAATTACTTTATTCGTTCAGTCGTAATCTTTGTTTCTCGTTCTTTTCTTATAAAACGATCTGAATATTTCGTACATCGTTCCTTTTTAAAACGAATGGCTAATTGCATTGAAGTAGACAGTATATATGAGGTAATATCACTTCCAGACAGAGTCAAAAATTCTCCGAGTCATCGGGAAAAGGATGCACAATATCTAGTTGAATACATTATTTTTTTAATAACTTCATTTTCGAAACAAAAATAATTTATGTTTTGTTAGTTATTAGGCTGTAAAACATTATCAAGTCCTTTTCTCCATAATTGTATTGATCTGGACCACAGCATGCTGCATTGAATGCTATATGTACGGAACCATAATTGTATTGATCTGGACCACAGCATGCTGCATTGAATGCTATATGTACGGAACCATAATTGTATTGATCTGGACCACAGAATGCTGCATTGAATGCTATATGTACGTAATTTATAACTGCCTTTCTTAGCTTCTCAAAAGTGAACACTTCTTTACGTCACACCAAGAAATAATACAGTTCCTAACAGTTTTAAATTAAGACTGGTGGGGCAGGACAAAGTAATTTTCCTCAGCCTTTATTTATTTTTCGAATTTGAATTTATGGAGACTAATTTCTGTCATAAAAGAGATTGGCAGACAATTACTAGTAGGAAAAGGTATGTGCAGTTTTCAACGCTTTTCCATTACTGAATTTGAATTGAAGAATACAAACGTAGGTGTCCACGTGCATGTGTGTATTTAGTAAAAGAATGCGCAAATCTTGGATTTATGAACTCAGTTATCTTTGTATGATAACAGAAATCTCAGCATTTTATCCTTTTTAACTTTTTGAGAATAAGCGTGGTTCAAAGTTCTAAGATGTCCGATCAAATAAGGACGTTTCCTTTGGACGGATTTCACAACAGATTTTGTATGGAACGGTGACCTGAAACATGCTGTTTTTTCTTCTAATGGCTATCTATATTCATAAATAACACCTTCAACATTGCCAGAATCGCCAAACGTCATGACTGTGATATCCCCAACATTTTGTATTTATTTAATTGCACATTATCAATGGCCAGCTAAACACCTCGGTTCCCTATATACTCAAAAAGGTCTATGTCACAGTTCTATCCACTACATTCGTGCAAATCTAAAGTAGAATCGTTCAAAACTAGACCGAATGTCTATCCGCACATCTACAAGAAGAAAAAGGAAAGATATTCGTCGTGTTATGAAATCTTCTTTCACGCCTTTTTCTTACTGTTAATCGTCTCAATAGATTTGTTTGCTTTTTCTTACTGTTAATCATCCCAATAGGTTAGTTTGCTGAATATGAGTTTAGTTTAAACACATTTTATTGTTCTTATATAGCTAGTCATTAGACACAAGTTTTATCAAATTTGCGTTCTCCTTTATGTATGATATTGGTTGTGTACACTTTACACAGAGGAATACTTTTGCCACAAGACTTACTTATTGAAGATGTTTTGATGCAAATACAGTCAACTTTTGTTACAGTTACATTTTTTGCAACGTTTGGGTTCCGAAAGAAAGTTGATGGGAAGAAATGAGTTTAAGCTGAACTTCATCTTTATAAAGGAATATTGAGAGTTCGACCCGGAGAGCATTTGCAACATGTATATTTCATTGATGGATTTTACTTTTATCTAACGTATATCAGAGGATAGTGTGTTAACATTTATTTATATAAAAAGTACTTTAAAATGAAGAAAAATACTAGAGATTTCGACGAAATGACGATATCATTATATGCGAGTTATATATTTCTACTCCATCTCGTTCTTTTTTATGCGTGTTGGTTTGACAACAAGCAAGCGTTAACAAATAGGTTAGGGGTCTGTGAAAGGGAACTCCCTGTAGAGGGCCCAAGAGGTGAAGCCCCCTAAAGCACCAGCATTTTAAGCGTTTCCAGGGCATAATTTTAACCACGTAACTGTAAATAAAACTCACTCTAGAAACGTTCCGGTTGTTTAGCAGTCATTTTTAGGTGGGATGCACGCGCCGATTCCGCCCCTACCATGTATCCGTCCCTAAACTTATCTTGATAAAATGCACGATCTTCAACGACAGATTCGCTACGGTGTCAGATTGACTGAAAATCAACATGTTTGTTGACTGCAAGCCAACAAAGTTGGTGTAATGAGAAAGTTGATTCTGCTTGCATTATAAACTCTAACAACGCAAATTTACTGTTACTTCCAATTACATAATAATTTAGAGTGTCAGGATGAGTTATTGTATCACTTTTGCTGCAGAAATTTGATGTAGCAATTCTACCACGAAAAGAGTTTCTTTATGGCGTACAGTTCCAAGCCACTCGTGTAATATTGAATTACCTTGTACACTTCCCAGCAGATGACTAAAAATGGTTCTTTTCACTTGTCACATTTGCCTCTGTAGGTTTCCATCTCGGGTTTAATTTTCGCCAACAATGATTGCGCACATATACAGTACGTTTTTGAAATTTTAATTGATAGAAACATGATGTTTTAGTAGGATTGTATTACATACATTAGAATAATTATGCTCGAAAATCAATGGTTTTCGCATCACTTAATGCCAACATCTTAGCCGTCGGGACCGCTTTCTTTAAGTTGGCAAAACTTGCTGTAGAATCGAAGTTTAAAAAAAATAAAATAAAAATAAAGCTGAAACTTTAAACTTTAACGGAATATCTCATTTTCCTTGATATTAGCTAAATCCTGCCAAATTTGATTTAACTTAAATAATATTGCATATTTTTAATTTTCTTTTTAGAAAGGAGATTGTCGGTATAGATCATTGTAAAATAATGCTTAGATATCTTATAGATCACTTAGATCTCCTATGGATCATTGTAAATATAATGCTTAGATATCTTATAGATCACTTAGATCTCCTATGGATCATTGTAAATATAATGCTTAGATATCTCATAGATCACTTAGATCTCCTATGGATCATTGTAAAATAATGTTTAGATATCTTATAGATCACTTAGATCTCCTATGGATCATTGTAAAATAATGTTTAGATATCTTATAGATCACTTAGATCTCCTATGGATCATTGTAAAAAAATGCTTAGATATCTTATAGATCACTTAGATCTCCTATGGATCATTGTAAAATAATGTTTAGATATCTTATAGATCACTTAGATCTCCTATGGATCATTGTAAAAAAATGCTTAGATATCTTATAGATCACTTAGATCTCCTATGGATCATTGTAAATATAATGCTTAGATATCTTATAGATCACTTAGATCTCCTATGGATCATTGTAAAATAATGCTTAGATATCTTATAGATCACTTAGATCTCCTATGGATCATTGTAAAATAATGTTTAGATATCTTATAGATCACTTAGATCTCCTATGGATCATTGTAAAATAATGTTTAGATATCTTATAGATCACTTAGATCTCCTATGGATCATTGTAAAATAATGCTTAGATATCTCATAGATCACTTAGATCTCCTATGGATCATTGTAAAATAATGCTTAGATATCTCATAGATCGCTTAGATCTCCTATGGATCATTGTAAAATAATGCTTTGATATCTTATAGATCACTTAGATCTCCTATGGATCATTGTAAAATAATGCTTAGATATCTTATAGATCACTTAAATCTCCTATGGATCATTGTAAAATAATGCTTAAATATCTTATAGATCACTTAGATCTCCCATGGATCATTGTAAAATAATGCTTATATATCTTATAGATCATTTCTTCCTTTGACTTATCAAGTGCACGTTACATGACGGTAATAAATTTAGACTTTTAATTAAAGTTTGAAAAATAAATTACTTGCAATGCATCTGACAGAAAGACATTTTTGTTTAATGACAATATCAGGATTTATAACGATATTGTTCCACTCTGTGGATTGCAAAAACAATGAACTTTAGCTTCCCGGATCTGGAGTTTAAACCCCAAAAGACTGAATGAAAGCTATTGATATTTTGAAGTGTCACATCTTATGATAAAATAAACTCATGGCCCTTTCCTGGGCATCGTGAAAAATGGAAAACAGTAATCTCGGTATCGAATAACTTATAGGCCACTGGATAGGTATTAGTTTCATCATGGTAAATATGACGGTAAGGGCATATAAGTATTCACAGTGTATATTTTTTTTAACCATCCACCGATTTTATCACCCATTTATCCACCCATACATACAACAATGTATGTATATATGTATGTATCTCTCTATCTGTATATGTATGTATGTATGTATGTATGTATGTATGTATGTATGTATGTATGTATGTATTGTTACGACTCTATGGTCTAAGAAAAATGTAACAGAAAGAAAGTGAAACCAACAAATCAAGTAAAAATCAACAAGCAATTTATTACTAGATAATTAAAATGAAAAATCAAAAAAGTCACTTACAGTAATGTGTTTTGAAATCCTAATAATCCAATAAGAATGATTGTTCTAATCACAAGTCCTAAATATAAAATGTTCCGAATTCACGGCTGTGTCCTTGAATGTTATGATGTGCTAATGGTCTCCAAAGTCCCGATGTACTAGTAATCTTGATGTGCTGATGTCAAAATGAAGTATTCCAAAATCTCTGAATAAGTTCAGTTAAATTCCAAAATCATTAATTAAAAATCCAAAATCCAAAAGTTTATGAGCACTGTTATAATCCAATGAATATTAAAAATAATTTCCTCTCTTAGAATTTGTAATGAATTTTCACAACTGTAATAGCTCTTTACAAGACTGATGGTAATGTCAAAACTGAATAAATGTCCACCAAACATGGCATATATAAAGATTGGTCACATGACAGAATGTTCTAGAACATGAGTCATCTTAATGGAATTTTAACTGTAAACAAAAATCAACCTTGACCTTCAAATTGAGAAAACATATTGATCAAAACAACCTAATTCAAGGACACTAGTTAAACATGTTTTTCCTGATAACATTAAGATTTAAGCAAATATTAAAGTGAAGAAACATTTATAATTTCCTAAAATATTTATAATATTATATAAACATCATACATAACACCTTCCCTCATAAAGAAAAAGAAAGATTTATGTAATAAAGCTTTCTTTTGAATATACATCTAATACTATAATAACCAAAATTACATAAGAACATGTTTTATGATACTGGACTTAATTACATCAAGCAATATTACATTTCTAGGCACGTGAGAGTGCATCTGCAATCACATTGTCTTTTCCCCTGATGTGTCTGATGTCAATGTTATATTCCTGCAATATCAAACTCCATCTCAACAATCTCCGATTTTTACCTTTCATTTTGTTGATGAAAGTAAGGGGATTGTGATCACTGTACACAATAATTGGAGAAAGAGCCGAGGTAACATACACTTCAAAATGCTGTAAAGCCAATATCAAAGCCAAACATTCCTTCTCAATTGTGGAATAATTTTTCTGGTGCTTGTTTAGTTTTTTAGAAAAATAACACACAGGGTGATCCACACCACTTTTGTCTTCCTGAATCAATACTCCACCAACCCCTACATCACTTGTATCAACAGATAATTTAAATGATTGGCTAAAATTTGGTGCAGAAAGAACTGGTGCATTCTTAAGCATGGCCTTTAACTTGTCAAAAGATTCCTGACACTTGTCAGAATAATGAAATTTGGTTTTCTTACTCAACAAACTTGTCAAAGGTTCAGCAATTTTGGAAAAATTGGAACAAAAATTTCCGATAATATCCAGCCATACCTAGAAATCGCATCAGTTGCTTTTTACAAATTGGAACTTGAAATTCAGAGATAGCTTTGACCTTAGCTTCTATAGGTTTAACTTGACCTTGTCCCACAATATGTCCTAAAAATGTGACACAAGCATGGCAAAACTCACTTTTGCTCAAATTAATTGTCAGATTCGCATCGCTGAGTCGATCAAAGAATTTTCGAATCGTTTCCAAATGATCTTCCCAGGTGTTGTTGTAGATAATGACGTCATCGATATAAGCGTCACAATTATCAAGACCAAATGTTATCATGTTCATCAGACGTTGAAACGTTGCAGGCGAATTTTTCATTCCAAACGGCATGACTTTATATTGATAAAGTCCATCTGGAGTTGCAAATGCTGAAATTTCTTTTGCCCTTTCCGTCAGTGGAATTTGCCAGAATCCTTTTAAAAGGTCAAACTTGGTGACATATTCCGCATTTCCAATTTTATCAATGCAATCGTCCATTCTTGGGATTGGAAATGAATCAGTTTTCGTGACACTGTTGACTTTTCTATAGTCAGTACACATACGGAATGTATTATCTGGCTTGGGAACAAGAATACATGGTGAACTCCAGTTACTTTTACTTGGTTCTATGAAATCATTCTCCAGTAAATACTGAATTTCTTTCTTC